>AYEL01075649.1:0-10820 GCA_000484575.1 Olivierus martensii
GTTGGCGATTAGTGAGGTGGCGGTTTATAGAGGGAATTTCATGTTTTAACATATAGGAGGAGATTTGTTATTAGCTTTCATCAGGCAAATAACGAGGGTGGCGGTTTATAGAGGGGCAGCTTAAAGAGGTTTGACTGTATTCAGCTTTTTGTAAGACAATCTTTAGGAACATACTAAAGAAGAATTTCACTTATATATTCTTGAAATGATTTTAGAAAAAGTTGCAAAAGTTTAAATAATGTTAATTTTTAATATTTTTTCCTAAATTTTTTTTTAAATAATAGATATAGAATAAATATCGACTTTGCAAACTAAAAAGTTAATCTAAACCTTGGTTATGGCAACATTTTAATTTTGAATTATGTTTGAATCTTGTTCTGTTGGAGTGTAAGGTACTTTGCTTTGTGTATTATTGCTGAAGATGTATTATTGCTTATTAGGCAGAGAGTGCTACAAAATGTATATTTACATTTAATAAATGTGTGTTCTACCTCTAATCGAGCTTGTTATATGTACATTTTTGAACATAAGATAGAAAGTTTTAGAAGAACTTTGTTAATAATTCATATTCTATTATATCTATTATGTTTAATAAGTGCTGTCATCTAAAACAAAGGATTAAAAATAGTTTTTTCTAAATACCTATTTCAGAATATTGTTGGAATCTTTAATTGTTTATCTTTATCATATAAAATTGTATTTTACTGATAATTTTATTAAACATAATTCCTTATACGAAACAATTTAAAATATTAATAAATGTTCATTCATTAATTTCATATAATTAATTGAAACTAATTGCTAGAATTTATATTAATTTTATTTCATATATGAAAATTTTAATGTTTTCACTAATAAAATTATTAAATAAATGATTACCCTGCACAAAACTATTGTTGTAACATACTTTTCTAATATCTTCATAAATCTTTATAATATCCAACTGGACAACCTTGAATATATCCATTGTAGATGTTCTAGGAACATAATCAGGAATATGGGCAGCAGATGTCTGACATTTTTGAAATGAACGAAAAAATTTTCTTCTTCCATATAAAGATTCCAAGGCACACATTTGTTGAAAATTATAATTCTAAAATAAACAAAAAGTGAATAAATAAATAAAATTTAACATTTTCATAAAAAGATTTAATTTCATTTTAAAAGTAAGCATTCCCTAACCTAACCATGCTCATATCATCTCTGGTATTTCTGATCAGTTAAATATATGATGATTATTTTTGGTTCATTTGGAATATTAGATTTAAGTGCTGGTGATTTTTATGTGCAGTCTGGATTTCTGCTTCTATCAATTACAATTTCACTTCTTTAGCAGATTTTCTCATTCTTTTGTTGATCTCTTTTTACTTCACTTTTATAACCAATATTTCTGCAGAGATTTGAAATAGCAGAACATTTTATTTTAACACATTCTAACAAAGAAGCAATATTTAAATCTTTATTTTGATATAAATTATAATCTTAAAAAAAGTGCATTTGAAACACAGTGTTTAATAATGTATTTTATAAATTCACAAATTATTTTATCTGCTTTTTATGGATAAAAATATATTTTTGTATTTATAAATTTCTAATACAGATTTAATAATTTATCCAATTTTATTTTTTATGTAATCAAATTTACCATTTATACATATTTGTGTGAGTTTTTTATTGTGGAAATTAGTCCATACCATTGTAAAAGTTAATTATTTTTGAATTTGAAAATGGAATATGTTTTTGTGAATTTCTAAACAAGAAGAAATGCCAGACAAAAAAATTTATAAACAAAGGGAGAGATCTCTCATATTTGAGATGATAAATACATTTCTTCCAGCTGAAACATAAGAATCAGATCAATAAATGAATAGAATAGACTAGATATAACTACAGTCTATTCTAGACTAGATATAACTAAAGTCCAAAAAAAGAGCAGTTTTACCAAGAGATATTAACAAACAGATAAAGAAAGAAACCTATCTATTATCATCATCACTGATTAAACAAAAATCAGAAAAAAACAGAGAATTGGTATTTCACAGGTATCTGCCAGGGAGAATGAGAAGTTCAGCTCTGGAAGATTGACTTTGAAGAGGCAGATTAAGAAACTCAGCTCACAGGAAAAGACAGACAAATGGGACAAGGTTGCAAACTTTACAATAAGAAAAGGCTCGATAAGAAGACTATGCGTGTGTTATCATTTTTCCAGATTATACACAAGATATTGCAACCCTTAGTTGGAAACCTGATGGCACAGTCCACAGCAAGAAGAGATCAACAATCTTGAATGATACTAGACTAAGGCTGGCTGCAAACTAGTCGATATTGCAGCAATCCGGTCGCTTTCGACGTTGTACCAAAATCGTACTCACGACTTGTCATTGCATACTCGTTGCAGTGACATCGTCACCTCCGACGAAAAAGAGACGGAGCGAGCAACTTTCCTAACATCAAACATGTTAGATATTTGGTGCAATGAGACATGCGCAGTGTAAACTTTGGAAAGTTGGGCATGCGTATTTGGATATTGTTGTTGTTTGTCAGTTGAAATCAATTAAAGCACTAAACGTAGTTGATTTCAAATATAGTAATAGTAGGATGAATTATTATGTTTGTCAGATGATCTACATTTATTAAATAAATTTGAGATTTTAAACCATTTTTTTTTATTTTTACATTTAATGATGTGATATGAATCAAAAATTTGAATAATACAATAATAAAATTTATATAGAAAAAAAAATTCACATTATCTAAAGGTAAATGGCAATGATTTAAATGCTAACAAATATTTGGTTGGAGAATAAAACAGCTATTCATTCCACTAGAACTGAGAAATTTAATCACTATTGAGATTAAGAAAAAAAAAACTTTTTGTTTGAGTCATAATTTTATTCTTTTTTGAATAGCTCACTAATAATATATGTATAATATATAAAGATAAAATGAATATGCAGTTCAACGGAATCCAGCATTGGCATATCTTCTCTGTACGTCGGCATTATTCGATAGGTAAACAAATGCTCGAAAAATGCTAACAGATGTTCGAGAAATGTTGATTGGCTATGAAAACAACGTCATGAGTGACCTAGATTTAACAACCTCCTCAAAGATCGTATCCAGCGATGTCTTATGAAATGGTCACGTGACTAGAGAAATTGTATCTGAGTCAGATTGCAATCGATGCCATCGCCTAGTTTGTGACCGGCCTAACTCAACCAACTACGAAATTTTCCTGTGGTTCATTAAGTAAACTGGTACTGTACCACTATCAATGCTCTATATTAGGGATCAGCAATCTTTTCAAACTTTTTTGCCACATTCAACATTTATTTTTACTAATTGGGCAACAATTTAATTAAGAGAAAATAATAAAAATAATAAAAATGAAAAAAATATTTATCATCAATTTTTATTATAGCAATCTTAAAAAATACAGAAATATTTAAAATATGAAATAAACATGAAAATGAAACTGAATTGACAATCATCATGCAAAACAAAATAATATAGCTTATGCATCACAATAAATTTATCTCCTTGCTTAATGTGGCTTTTGCAATTGTCTTTCCTTAGCCAAATTATCTATATTCACTTTATAACCTGAGGTGTGAGGTCACCTTTGTTATCCCCATTCTTCCACTCCTGATGACTGATGCAAAGTTGTATGGTGATATCATGAAGTATAAAATTATTATTAATTTACTATTCATATTATAAAATGCATTATTCAAATAATTCAATATATGAATCACATGCTTTATAAATATGGTCAACCATTTATGGGCCAAAGGTTGCCAATCCCTGCTTTATATGATTAACCATACATTTCACAAAAAGAGATTTCTTTACAAATACAGTTACAGGTATTCCTTGATTTATGATCATTTGAATTACAATTGCACTTATGATATTTCAAACTTGGCTATTTTCAGAGCATATTTGCCCAGAAATACTTTTTTGTTTTATAAAAATATAGTAAAACAGTCGCTTACTACCTTGTGGGGATCTGAGTAGAATTTCAGATGATTTTATATTTTGGAGTCCAAGCTCAATTCTGGAATATTTTATAATCCCTAAAGAGAGGATCTGATATTCCAAAGTTTAAATATACAAAAAACTGCTTAAAAACTTAGACATTTAACCATAAATGAACCAAAAAAGCACTTCACTGCAGTATAAAGAGTCTTTTATTATAAGCCTTGCTAACGTTTTTCTAAAAACGTTAGCAAGGCTTATAATAAAAGACTCTTTATACTGCAGAGAGGATCTGAGATCAAATCTGGATGATTATACCATCTTAAAGGATTCAGTATTCCAATGTCTATTATTACTACTAAATTATTACCATTATGGGTCATTTTCGACTTACAACAGGGTTATCAAAACATAACCTCATCATAAATCAAGGACAACCTGTATTTCAAAAAACTCAATTTAAGGAGAATTCTACAGTTTTATTGTTGATTTTGTTCAAAAAATATTGCCTTAATTTGAACTAATACCATGAATTAAAAATTACACAGTATGTCTCATAAATAACTGGACTGAATTTCTGTTAGCAACATAAATGCCTTCTAATAGGCATTGATATTTTTAATAAATTTATGTTTGAAGTACCAACTGTTAAAATTTCAATGAAATTAGATGAGGTATTCAAAAGTTACTGACATTTTAGTAACAGTGTTTTGATGGACGTTGTTATGAAAACATGATGAAGCAAAGAGCAAATATTAAATTCTGTTTTAAATTGGGAAAATGGCTATGAAAACACTTGAAATTTTGGCCGAAGTTTATCGAAATAATTGTATGTCCTACACAAGTATTTTGGTTGTATAGACCCTTCAAAAGATGGCTGAGAGGATCTGAATGACATGATGACAAACAGCCAAATTGAAGAAGATTGATTAACTTGTGAAGAAAGTGCACGAACTCATCACTATTGATTCAAATATGACATTGTGAATGATAGCAGAGGATTGTGACATGGGTAAAAATCTGATTTGTGAAGTTTTAATCTAAAAATTTGGCCAAACAGAAGATCAGGCTCAATTTGTACCATACTCATTAACCAGTATCAAGAAAGAGCTCACTTGGAACACTTCAAAGACATCATTAAAACAACTTGGAGGAACAAAACCTTCTTGGATTTGACTGGGAACAAGACATGATGTTTCCAGTATGATCTATTAAATAAGTGGTAAATCAGCAAATAAAAGTTGCCTAGCACACTGATACCAAAGAAATTGTGCTTACAAAAGTTACAAATCACAATAATGCTCATTTGTTTTTATGATTCCAAAGGCATTGTTCATCAAATTTGTCCTGGAGAGTCAAACAGTTACTGGCAAATATTATTTGGGTGTTTTGGAGAATTTGTGGAAAAAAATTGTATATCCAAGATCCAAATTCAAAAAGCCTAGCAGCTGGTTTCTCTTGTATGACAATGCATCAATGCACAAGACCACTGCCATCAAGAAGTTTTTGTCTCAAAAACAATTATGCGTTCTTGCCCATCCACCTTATTCTCCAGATTTAGTACTATGCAATTATTTTCTGTTTTCTAAAAATGCTGATGAAAGGGACCAATATGATGATAGTGAAGCTATCAAAGTCACCATGACAAGGATACTTGACAGAGCTATAAAAATCATTCCATTCATTACTTGATGGCTCCCAACACTTTTAAGAGATTCAAGACGAATTCACTCATTCAACTCTAGAATTTGCAGTGTCATCTGTTAGCTAGATTAATTGTTGCTAGTTTTGAAAATTGCATAATTCTGACATTGGATCCCATTAAAATTTTTGAAATAATTTTATGCTCAAACTATGACTCTTAATTTCAAGCTAATTCTTTCAAGACTTAGAATCTGGATGTATAAATCACTGAACAAAATAATCCATTGTCTTGTTTCAAAACTATTCCAATGCTAAATGAAAAATTATCAGATAAAGTGACTAACCTTAGATGGAACAAAGCAAGAGATGGAAGACTGGACTATTTTTCAGATAAATCCAAATATACTAGCCAAAATCTAGCCCTTGAATTACAACGGAATATTTTAATGATTAGAAATAATTTGAACTAAAGTTAGCGCCATCTCGTAATTATAATAATAATTAATTTTACTAAATCTATGAGTGGCGCCATCTATTAATTAATTTCTGATTACTTCAATTCTTAAATCATCAATATGAATTTCTTTGTCACCTTTGTTATTAATAATATAACTTGGAATTTTATTTTCACTATACCATATGCATACAGAGCATTTCCTGACTTATATAAAGGTTACTTTATCAGAACTTTATACAAATCAAATTTTATATAAATTAAAAAAAATAAATCTTTTAACAAAAATTCTAGATTAAAAACTCCCAGAGCAAGGTGACTACAATAATTGCATTACTGCATGTATACATTATGGTGCTATATTATTCTGACTAGCATTGTCAGAATAAAACAGACATTTTCAGAAGAAAATGAGCCAATGCTACATGGAACAATATCATATTAGTAATATGCTACTTAAAATCAACCAGTTCTTGAAAAGCACTTTCTTAGACTTCTCCTTAAATGAATCTATTTGAGAAACTCCAAAGATTGTTAAAAGGATAGATTATTGTAGCAAAATATAATATAAAACATCTCATACAATTAAATGTGTCTGAGAAACTTCTTAATTCTAAAATAATCTTGGAAGAAAGCATATTTCTGATTACTTCAATTCTTAAATCATCAATATGAATTTCTTTGTCACCTTTGTTATTAATAATATAACTTGGAATTTTATTTTCACTATACCATATGCATACAGAGCATTTCCTGACTTATATAAAGGTTACTTTATCAGAACTTTATACAAATCAAATTTTATATAAATTAAAAAAAATAAATCTTTTAACAAAAATTCTAGATTAAAAACTCCCAGAGCAAGGTGACTACAATAATTGCATTACTGCATGTATACATTATGGTGCTATATTATTCTGACTAGCATTGTCTCATTTTCTTCTGAAAATGAGCCAATGCTACATGGAACAATATCATATTAGTAATATGCTACTTAAAATCAACAAGCAATATGTAAAACATAAATAAATCAGGTAATAAAAAGTTTTAATAATGTAAACTAGCATATACAAACTTGTTACCTATAAACACAGTTTAATATAATTAATAGAATAATATAACAGCTCTACTAAGTGAAAAACACAAATTTAACTTTATTACTGAAGAACTTTTAGCTTAATGGATTCTTTCAGTTAGTAGAGCTGTTATATTATTCTATTAATTATATTAAAGAAGAAAGTGAAAAGAAAAAGTAATATTATAAACATTTTACAAACACAATAGCTATTTATGCTATATATCAAATTAATTTTTTAAATTATGGGAAAATATTTTATGTAAAATCAAATTTATGTAAGTCACATATTATGTAAATTGGGAGTAGCTGTATTTTACTATATTGTGTTAAATATGATCTCTTGATTTTTCTGAAAAATATCCTATAATTTCTTGTAGTGTTCTTCGATTTTTTCCAAAAAAAAACAAATGTCATTTATACTTATGGTGACCATATGTTTTTGGAGAAAATAAAGGACAAATCAGAAATTGTTTCATAATAAGAAAAAGCAGATTGCATTTATTTGTTTCACTATTACTGAAAAGCCTTGCAACATTTATTATAAAATGTATAATAAACAATGCCAATAATAAACAGTACATTTTAAATAATCATATTATTACTTTAAAAAAAATTAATTTTGATATTTTTCACAAAAATGAAAACTTTTTTAATAAATTAAATTTATATTTTAAAAATTCATAAAACTCTATATATGTCATGTTGAAGTTGCAATTGGTATGAATATATGCTTCAACTTTTAATTGCGTTTTCTCAGTGGTCCACATATTATTCACGAATGAAAATATCCATTCAATGAGGGCATTAGATCTAGGAAGACAGAGGCAAAATTCAACAATTTTCAAAATGTTTTTAAACAGCATGCTTTTATCTGTGAAATATTTTTTAAATTTCAGCCCATCTAAGTTGGCAGAGCTCATCATTTTGTCATTATTCTTTGATCTTTTCACAGATAATATAACAAACATGATACTTTCAAGAAAATGACAATGTCATTTTTCTGTGGACTGTCTGTTGTGTGCCAGTATTCAATTTGCTATTTCAATTCATAAAATAAAGGACAAAATGGCTATTTTAGAAAAAATAAATAAATCTAAAGGACAGAACAGTAAAATAAAGGACTGTCCTTTTAAATAAGACTCATCACTGTATCTATATTGCACTTGATGTCACCCAAATTTTCATGAATTCTACACATATTTTGGAATAATTCAAGTGCCACTGAAATTCTAAAGAATAAATTGTGCTTATTTATATTAACTTTTGTGGATAACTTCAAAAGACTGAATAAACAGATAGTAATTTGTTCTTGATGATCTCTTTATTTCACACTTACAGATGATTTTATTGATGTCATTTTTTAACATTCTTAACAGTGTAAAATTCACAATATATATCAAAAAGTATTTTGATAAAAAAAAGAATAAACAGAAAATAAATCGAAATTATAAATAAATGTTTGCAAGACTAGTTGAAGTATCAAGAATTATAAAGGATTAACAATATTGATTTAGATAACATAAAAATTGAGGATTTGGAAAATTAGAATTTTCAAATGTTTTCAAATAAAAACTTTTATTGTAAACATTATACCAGGCCTGCATTATACAATCCAAACCTCAAGGGAATTTAATCCAAATAAACCTAAAATTCCATTGTGTTTCAAGGGTTAAATTTGGCAACTTAATTAGGTTTATTTAGATTAAAAACTTTTAATAAATCAAATAACTATAATTCAGAATATGTACAATGTTGTCAATAATTCTGAATTGCAATGGCATAACTAACTTATGGATCCTCCTGCAACCTCCTCAGAAATTGGATTAGGTTAGTTTGGTTAAGCTGCCATATCACCCACGAGGGATATTATGTATCTAGCAACAGAATTTACAGAGCCCATCACAGACTGGCCAACATCCATGATGGGGTCAACTGCATGGTTGAAGGTATCTAGCAACAGACATTTACAGAGCCCATCACAGACTGGCCAACATCCATGATGGGGTCAACTGCATGGTTGAAGGATGGGGTTCAACAGGCCGGTCCTAAACTCCTCCTGAAAAACTGGAGGTGTAGGACCCGGATTTGAATCTGGATCCTCCAAGGTGGCAAGCCAGAACTTTACCAAGTGGCCATCCAGCTGATCTCAGAAAATGGGCTCTTGCTTTATAATGTAAGAGCCATTTAGGCAGATAGGCCTCAAATTGTGAATAATGCAAGGTCATAGTTATACTGCTGCACTGAATGAATAATAATAAAATTATTGATATGCTGAGACCATATAACATATAGAATAAAGTTCTGATTAACTGAAAATTTGCATTATCCCAGGTGAATTATCAAAAAGTTTTATATACTTTGTCATCAAAGATATGAATATGTAGCCAAATACAGAGTATTAAGGTGTAATAGTGTCATTTTTCTTGTCTACAAATTATAATTTTTATATATAATACTATTTTTTAAATTTTATAAAAAAAAATTTGTACACAAAATTAAATCATCTTCAATAAATAGGTCTAACCTGAAAGTAGTGTGTACATCATCATTTTAATATATCCAAATCTAGTTTATTTGATAATTACCAACCCTTCAATGTTAGCTGGAATTTTCGATTATCCGAGGTTTTGTTGTTCCACAACTTTATATAATCGTCGGGATCCTATTTTTTTGTGTGTGTGTGTGTGTGTGTGTGTGTGTGTGTGTGTGTGTGTGGTTTTTTACAAGAGCTTGTGTGTGTGTGTGTGTGTGTGTGTGTGTGTGTGTGTGTGTGTGTGTGTTCTTATTAATGTGTAGAGACATAATTGTCATCAATATGTCTTTGGAATAGTGTATGTGTGACGTGTGTGTGTGTACGTGTGTACGTGTGTGTGTGTGTGTGTGTGTGTGTGTGTGTACGTGTGTGTGTGTGTGTACGTGTGTGTGTACTTTTCTGTTATCTGGGCGCAATTGTCGATTCGTATGTGTGTGTGTGTGTGTGTGTGTGTTGTTTGTTTGGTGTGTTTGTGTGTTTGTGTGTTTGTGTGTTTGTGTGTTTGTGTTTGTGTGTTTGTGTGTTTGTGTTTGTGTGTGTGTGTGTGTGTGTGTGTGTGTGTTTGTGTTTGTGTTTGTGTGTGTTTTTGTGTGTGTTTGTGTTTGTAGACATATTTGCACCTCATAATTACGATATAGGTCGATATAACATCTTAAATAGAATAACTTTATAAAATAATTAGGCATCCAAGAGATGCAATTTCTGAGATTGTCATGCTAACAAAATCATAAATAAACAACATATAATAGCATAAATGCCAATTTACACATATCGGATCAACATTATTTGTTTTATACAACAGGACACTGAAAAACATTCCGAAAAAGATTCTGGGTACGACTGAAGAAAAAAATCCCAGCGGAATTTACCGGAATTTCGACCCCCACTTTATCTTACCCCCTAATTAAGGGCTCCTGAGTTCATTGGTGAGGGTCCCATAAGGGGCAAAGGCCCCATTCTCAAGTTATGGGGCCCCAAAGTTGGGGCTCGGAATTACGTTTTTTTTAAGATTTTTGCAAAACTTTTATAGATAATCGGATATTTTAAACGATTTTTGATGTATCTTATCATTCCGAATCGAATGCAATCAATTTAAATAAGCTACGACTTACCTTTACGAAGTTACGTAATTT
>AYEL01075650.1:0-10684 GCA_000484575.1 Olivierus martensii
AAAAAAAAAAAAAATACAGATGGCCATTTTATACAGTTTAAAAATTCCGCAATATGCTTAGGCGGATATTAAGGTGTCCACGGTTAGAGAGCCTCTCTAGCCACGGTTTGCAGGTTGGCCACCTAGCTCAGGTGGCCATCAGCACAGGTTTTCCTGTAACTTTTTAAGATCGAATTTCCGGTAAATTCCGCTGGGATTTTTTCTCCAGTCGTACCAGATTCTGACAATAAACTAAGCTAGAAAATTTTTAAAATCTCTGAACACTAAGAAAAAGGGGAAATGGCAATTTCAGTGTTTTATTTATATTTTTATACTCGGGATTGCATAGAATGCACCATATCTCAGAAACGACTGATAATCTCGTTTCTTTTAAATGGAAATTTTTGTCTGTTTACAGCAGTTTTCGGTTCTTATTAATATCTATTTTGCTGATATTTTCTAAATTCATTTTTTGCAATTTTTCTAAACTTGCGCCTACTAATCATCTTATATTTCAATGATAAAGCAGACGATGCTAACTAGTATTAGGCTTAACGGAATACAAGATTATCGAACTAAGAAATTTTATAACTTACTTTGATTGTATTTAAATTGTATGATAACCGACTGTTCAAAATAAACATAAAATTTCTTTTTAATTTATATGCTTCTTGCAATGCACAACATCGAACCAAGTTGTTATAAATTCTCATTTTAAAACCGGGAAAAGAAAGTACTTAACGCCATCTAGTAAACTAAATAAATTTCGTATTATTAAATTTAAAATTTCGTTTAATTTTTAAACTATTATTATTTTCTCATAAGATTAATTTTATATATAGTACAATATTTACGAAAGATAAATTAAATAGTATATAAAATAACAACTTTTATTTCTTTTTATATGTACAATATCATGGTACACAGGGCGGACTGGGACATATTTTCGGTTCTGGCATTAAGGTGGGTTCACACTACGACCGACTTGAACGATTCTACGTCACGTTTTCATAGCAATAACAGTCGGCGGTGTAATGTGATTTGGTCTGGCTCGAATCGGTCGGTCGTAGTGTGAACCCACCTTTATCCTAACAGAGGCCCACCTATCAGTTAGCGACCCATAGTTAGACTTGATATTAGGACAATTTGCCACACGGATATATTGTGACAAGGACATTTTACCGTAACATATAGGAAAAAATAGACAGGAGTATTTCAAATAAATTAAAATACAGGAAAACCTGTGCTAGGTGGCCAGCTTTCGGTGGCTGAGATTGTGGCCACCAGACACAGTTAGCTACAAATTTCTTTATTAAACATCAAAGTTTAAAATGCTAAGTTTATGACAGTTTCACATTGTTAATTAAATATAAGAAAAGAAATCAGTAATTAATATCTGTTTTCGGGATTTTTCACTTTAGAATGCTCAGCTGATAGAAAATCTAGATACATTATATTAAAAGTGCGGTGTGTGACATAAAAAATCGGTTCGTCGGCTGCTTTCATATTGTTGCGAGTAGCACCGGCTTTTTTGGCATTTGCCAGAACACTCTTATGGCCAGTCCGTCCCTGATGATACATACATACATTTTTATGAAATATTATGGTGTTTTTCAGATAAATAGTAAAATTAAACTAGCATATTCTTTCCAGAAATTAATGTTATTTCCTGAATATATCTAATATACAGAAGGATTCAAAAGGTTGTTAGGAAAGATTGAAGGAGCATGTAGAGGAAGCAATTATAAGCAAAAGTTCTTAGGTTCATTTTTTGATTTGGGACTTCGTTAAAAAGATCATCTGAAAGTTTTGTAACGTATCTGAAGTGGTGTGGTGCGTAGCATCTGGCATAATATGTGGAATGCCGGGGATTTTTGAGTGAATACCCGAGAGTTTCGTTCGACGATGCCATGTTTCATTGAATGTGGTGATCGGCAGTTCGAACAACTTTTGTAAAAGTATGCATTGGCACCGTACGATTGTATCCGTGCTGATGTAACGTTTGCTTTACATAATAAATGTTGTCAACCCTAAGAGTATTTCATCGATCTGTTATGAGACTTTCAGTAGTAGAACCGGTTGATAGTTGCGGCTTGGCTTACTTTCGGCATTTTACACGTTTTAACACAGAGAAAATGACGTCACAAAACTTTCAGGTGCTGTATCTTTTTAACGAAGCCCCAAATCAAAAAATGACCTTAAGAACTTTTGCTTAGAATTTCCTTCTCCACATGCTCCTTCAATTTTTCCCCACTTCTAATCACTTTATATACCGGGATATGATTTATTTTGGAATAATTGAATCATTCCAAAATAGATTATATATATCTTCTGAATCACTTTATATATATGATCTATTTTGGAATGATTGAAAATGGCATGAATAGGATGATTATTTTCTGCTCACACCAATCCAGAACAGGAAAAAATTCAATCGGAAATACAATTTTAACATGTTTATATTCGTACTTAAACATTTATCGACTTACAGATTCATTGTTTTAACAATAATTTCAATACCATAATACACTTCTTAAATTTAATAGTAATATCTAAAAATCATAAAATGTTGAACTGGAACTGAAGAATTTGAATAGTAAAACATGGAGAGTATGATATCGATTTCATTTATTTTGAACTTGCACTTCGAACAATATTAAATTCAGCCGATTTAGCTTTCAAATTAAAAAAAAAAATTAAAAACTTATTTTGAAAACGGGATGGATTTTAAAATCCGGCATGTTTTCCGGGACATTTACTTATGTGGGAGAATCATAGCTGAGATCAATATACCAAAATCAGGAATGAATGATCACACTATGCATGAATAAAATTTGACAAATAATTTTCCATAAAATATCTCTTGATTATGGAAATTATAGTTGGCCTGATGGAAGCGTACAGCTTCTTGACCGATGAACATTGAGCCGACAGACATTTGGCTGAATAGGCAATAGACCAAACGGACATTCGACCGAATGGTATATACCTTTTTTGATTTTATTTCTTCATTTTTATTAATTTTTTATTTTCACGTTTTTGTATTTATTATTATTATTTTTATTTATTCTCTGTAATATAATTATTTTATAAAACAATATAACAACCCCCTATCCAATTTCGATCATACGTGATAGAAATTTTATCGTACCCAAACTAGATTGCCTGCTGTAATAGTGGTCAGTCGTCAGCAAAAACGAAACCGCTGAATTGGACATATTACATGGTATAATATTCGATAATGGGGTACTTTATATTTATTATAATAATCTGGTCGTCATACTTACTAAAAATAAATGGGATACACATCTGGTCACCAACACAAAATCAATTTGCATAGTTTTTTTAAAAAAATTATTTTAAGTAAGTAAATTATTATAAAACAAATTTTTATTCTTAGATTCATTACTGCACATACTATTGTTTCAGCTATAAACATAATAAAATGTTCCGGGACCCATTTTATATTCTGCACCAGGGCCTAAACAACTAGCTACGCTGCTGAATCCAACATTAAAAAGTCAAAGAAAATTATGCCTGGAACTTTGCTAAATGCAATAATAGTTTAGCAAAAACTAAAAATGATGAAACGAAAAAAAACATATATAAGTTACCAACAGATAACGATTTGAGAAGTCAGCGAATTTAAAAATGCAAGAGAAGTGATAACATGAATCCCGAAACAAATCGGATTTGTTTACGTCTACGAGATTTGAAAGCAAAATTGCTGAAAATTTCACCCAAAAAGATATATTACTAAATAACAAATAATTATTTATTTTTAATTGATATATAATTATTTAAATCTTACCTTTTAAAATGAATTTATATCATTTAAATTGAATAAATGAATTTACTTTATTACTACTACTGCATCTCAATATTACAGGATAATAAAATTCAAAGTTAAAAGTTACTAAAATCAAACAAAAAAATTATACATTATTTTATGAAATTGCCGATGATCAACCCATGATTGAACAAGAACTAATGTAGATCAAAAGTGTGATTAAATGATTTGAAAAAGGGCAGTAGGGTAAAGTTGTAATTCTCAATTAACAAAAATTTATCCAGAAATTCCCGTTTGAAAATTTCAAAATAATTCGTATTAGATTTGTAAGTAAAAAAATTAAAATCAGATTTTTGTTCATAGGATTTTCAAATTTTAATATTTCTTTAATTTTAATCATTTTCGTAATTATTTTAAAATAAATATAACCTTTTAAAGTGTACACATTCATTTAACTTGACTAACAGATGAAATATTTCTAATAAAATTACTGTTGTCATTTTCCCTCTTCCATTGTTTATTTTTATTCTAATAAGTGGCTTTTTTCTTCATAGGTCCCGTAGCTGTATTCTACATAAATTGGAAAAAAAGATAAAAATGCCCATTTTATCAAAAATATAACAGTTATCCGGCTATTTCTTTGCTTGATTTTCAACAGAAAAGACATGCAAGGGCTTCTGATGACAATCATGTTTCCTATCATAATCATCATCCTCAACGCATACTTCTGCACTAATGAACAAAAAAAAAATTAACAATAGCTATATCTACTAGTCAGCCCAACTTGACGTACACAATTACCGTATTTACAAATTGCAGAAGTTTGCTAATAATTTTTCTGTAAGACTACAGTATTATTTTATTCAAAATTACATTAAATGTAAACTCCCGTATAACACGACGAAAAAATTGCGACTAGTACTTTATACAGTAATATGCAATTTCTTATAATACTGAACATACCCCCGCGTTATACGGGAGTTCGTTTTTTTTTTTAATTTTAAAACTGCTTTTGATTTGAATTATTTCACAATTATTATGATACATATGAAAATATAAAATTACCCAAGATAATTTTTGACCATCTCAAAAATATTATAAATCACTATTTTGAAATTCTTGAAAATGTACAGTACATGCATCAATATTTAAAAATGAAAATTAGTCGAGCAGCAACTACAATATTGATCATATCGGGAAATATAGCTTACCATAATTGTATATTTTCGATTAGGTCTGCTAAGAACGAATATGACGCTTCTAATGGAATGCATTGAATAGAAAAAAACTTTTCAATGTGTTCCATAAGAACCGTCATATTTATTCTTAGCAAACTTATCGAAAATATAACTGTAGAGTGGTTGGCTATTCTACATATAACCAACCACTTTAAAGAGTATCATTAAATAAAGATAATACTCATATTACTAAAGATAAAAAGTAATTACACATTATTATAATGTTACAGTATAACAACACACAATATTTACAAAATGATAAGTTATACAGTATATCTTTAGTTTCATTTTTTATGCATACTGTACGTATAGGCTATGTTTAAAGAAAAATTTCTCGAAATTAATATCATTTGAAACAGTTTTGTGATCTTAAATATTTTTGTATTTAAAAAAAATTTATTTTTAATAAATTTCTGAAATAACTGTAATTTAACAATATATTTCTAAAAATGGTTGACCAAATTAATATTTCAACAAATTATAAAAATTTCTTGACCTGCTATTGAACATTTTTTTCTAAATTATTGTAACAGATATATCTTATATTTCACCCTGACCTATTAAACTGCTTTCAATCCTTATATATATATATATACTGTATCTAAAAATTAAAATTAAAATTTCGTCCATGTATTGTATGGCTTAATTCGTATAAAAATGAAGATTTCCATTTGTTAGTAATGTTTTGTATTCTAATAGTTTGAATGGATGATAATATGTATACGATAATAGTACAGTAATGTTAAACAGTTAACGGCAAAAAGCCCATCTTTTTTCTGTTGTTTCATCCCTTCAAACCCAAGTGACTGTTCTTGGATTACTCCTGGTCCGGTTTTACAAACTGAAAATTAACGGTAATTTGTTAATTGACATCATAAAAGGGGACGGAGCTTTGTTAGTAAGATGGTCTATGCTTACAACTCGCATTAATTGAATATTTGCTCTCACTAACTGACTATGCTTACAACTCGCATTAATCGAATATTTGCTCGCACTAACTGAAAAGACGGTATCAATTTTATATGCCGCACTAATGGAAATCGCATTATTCGAACTCTCACTAATCGAGGCCTATTTGTACCGTAGTTTCTCATAGAGGAGGAGATGTTCTGATATTGTAATAATGCAGAACTTTTACGTTAAGTGGCGACATACTTTGGTCTCAGTTTCAGTTTCCTGGGTAGAAAACATGGCGGTTTAAAATAGAAAACGTGTTTTCATCAAATACAAAAATTTTTGCACCATCTGAAATCATCGGATCTGCAAAGAATACAGGTAAGATGATAATTGTTTTCTGAGTTTCTTAAGAGTATTTAGGAAGAACCTTTCATAATATCTCTTCCTATTTTGAGAGATTTGGCATCTATTGGAGTAGGATTCGCTCATATATTATGGTAGGGGTTGTAACAATATGGAATACTATTCCATATGGCCAGCTCAGTCCTACTACTATAATTTAAGTTAATCTTTGACCCGTTAAAGTTTAAATAGACATATGTGCAGACTACTCTCTAAATTAGACTAGTACATAAACTATTCTAATGCTTTTTTATTTTTTATAGTAGGCTAACACCATGCCTAAGCGAAAACCTTCATTACACAATAGAAAATGATACAAATATTGAATAAAATAATTTTCTAAATACATATTTATGTAATACTCTTGGAAAGTATCTGGAAGAAATTGCTGTTTTTTAATTATATGAGAAACGGAAGACTATTCCATTTAACCTCCACCTTTTGGGCCATATCGAATTTAATCTTTGAATAATATTTTAAATTGCATGATAGATATATAAACTATGGCAACCATGTTTAGCTATGTTATATGGGAATGTCCATAGAAGGTAATAAAACAGGAGAAACCGTATAAGTTCTTTTAGAATTTTTTATAAATTATAAAAACAAAATGGTATTCCATAATACCCCCAGTTACTATAATATAATACTTAAGTTGCGTCGTACTTACCCTTCTCTGGTCCTCAACCAGAATAAAAATTTTAAAATATGCATATTTTGTATACGTGAAATGACTAGAGCCCGAAGAAATTGTCGGTCGGATGGCTGCGTGGTAAAGATGTGGCATACACCCTGGAGGATCCGGATTCCACGCCTCCAGTTTTTCTGGATGGGTCCGTTCAACTCCATCCTTCAATTATCTGGTTGACCCCCTCATGGGTGTTGACCAGCCTGTGATGGAATATATCTGGAGGATCCGATTCCACGCCTCCAGTTTTTCTGGATGGGTCCGTTCAACCCCATCCTTCAATTATCTGGTTGACCCCCTCATGGGTGTTGACCAGCCTGTGATGGAATCTATAAGTGGCCGCCGACAAATACAGTATATCTCTCGTGCGATATGGCGGTTTAATCAATCTAATACCCAATTCACACGGTACAAAGTAAGGGGGATTAATTCTTAAACGGACTTATTTTAAGCCAACTTTCAGCAAACCGGATTTATTAGCCATTCACACTAGTTAAACTAAACAGATTTACTTATAACCGCCTTAAAACAGTATTAAAAATCAAATTTCCTTCCCTTTTATTTTTAGCTTTAACCTTCAAAAACACTCCCATTGATTATCCAGAATGTCAAGGTTTGGCATACATCCAACAATGTTAAATTGTACTTTGTTATAAAAGTGCAATTATGTTTTTTATTACAAAACGAATATTGTTTAAATAATTATAAAATTCATATTTTGTTAGTATAATTTGCAATAAAAAAACAACATGACATTAAATAGATTTTTAATTTTATATTTCTGTACAACATGGAAACTATTTTAAATCAAAAACTGTACAAGCAATTTTAACAAAACAGTTAACAAATTTAACAACTAAATAAAAATTAAAACATCATACACAACATAGAGATTGCTAATTTTGGCAAAATACCATTGAGCAGCTTCATTTAAGCAGGATGATAAGAGACTATGAAAGGTTTTGAAATTTCAAACCTGACATGTCTATTAGTTCCAGAAATTTTTCTGACTAATCTAAACAACAGATGTTTCTTTTGTTCAATTATATTTTTAACTTGGTCTAAATTTATCAAACCATCTCTTCTGAGGTTGGATAGAGCAATCCAATTGATGCACACTAAACATTGATAACATTAAACCAGCAGTAGTCAAAATCATTGCCATGGGAAAGATTAATTTATCTGCTTTCTTTACTGCTGATCCATCAAGCTGGATGTTCTACATGAAAGAAAAAAATTAGATTATTAAGTGCTTATCAAAATATATAAAACATTGATTTTTTTAAATTAAATAAAAATTTCAAAATAAATTAACTTTTCTGTATAGGTTAACTTAAGTCTTTTCCAGATATTCCCTATGAAGTTTCCCAAATCCTAATATAACAGCTAGTTATTTCTGAATGGAATACATAGAATTTATGTGCTGCCGAAACAACCGAAGTGATAACAGAATAGCAAATTTAACGTTTCACAGGTAATGTAATTTCTTTCAAATAATTTTTTATTATTCAAAGACCCACAAAGACAAGGTAGTAACTCTACAGTCTATTGACTGATATTAGCACAGGACTAAGTATAAGATAAATTCGTTACATATAATTAATATTATGTTGTCTATTTTATCAAGTTTGTATCGAAGTTTATCAAGTATTTTCGTTTCAAATAGATATCAAAAACAATTATTAACGCAATTTCATAACTGTGGCATATTCTCTCCATTAATAAATATAAATTAAAATTATATATTATAACATATTTATAAATTTTTTATAAAATAATAAGATTAATTTAACTATATTAAAACCTTTAGTAATTATACAAATATTTGCTATTATTAGGTTATTAAAAAATCAATTCAATTCAATCAAATATAAAATATTTGGGAAGGATTCTACTTGAACTATAGCATTAGAGAATCGAAGATTCGCCGCCCACCGACTGATGTATAAAATACGAATCGACAATGAGGTTGTTTCACACTTTTCGTTCGAGGCTATAAAATTCACGTGATCTGATGAAAACAACTTTTACTTGCAATGTCCACTAGTATAAATAAACGAAAAATGTGTTCGGTAATCGATGTTCCTCAGCATTTAATTGATTTCTACTAGCATAAATAAACGAAAAATGTGTTCGGTAATCGATGTTCCTCAGCATTTAATTGATTTTGGAATAGTTTATATTATGGAATTTTTCCAAGAGATGTCTGAATTAACGAATTTTATAAATAATTTGTTTTATCTTATTAAGAAAGGCGCAGTAATGCGTGAAGAAAATTTTGTAATAGATGTCCATTTTAACGAAATTCTGTAAATAATAATAATATATGAATCACTTTTAACAATTTCATCATCATCAAACAAAATAAGAGTTAATATCTGATTGTATATTTTAAATAACAAAATTCTGAAACATTTATCATCACTTCATATATTAAAGCAGAAATGAAAAAAAAAATATATATATATATATGAATCATTGTTAACAATTTCATCATCATCAAACGAAATAAGAGTTAATATCTGATTGTTAATAATAATAATATATGAATCATTTTTAACAATTTCATCATCATCATACAAAATAAGAGTTAATATCTGATTGTATATTTTAAATTAATTTATTATAAGGAAAGGATGTATATATATATATATATGAATCATTGTTAACAAATTCATCATCATCAAACGAAATAAGAGTTAATATCTGATTGTATATTTTAAATTAATTTATTATAAGGAAAGGATGGGCCAAATGAGATATTAAGTTTCTTTTAAAAAAGGGATAGTAAGGATAATAAATTTGTTATTAAGGGCTTAGAAACTAAGAATTAGCATATTTTTAATGATAAAAATCATAGGAAAATATTTTATATTAGATAGATAATAAGGTAACGGCATATGAACTAACAAGTAAGTTAATGACATTCATTTTATGCATTTACTTTATTCAGACTTACTAAAAATTAAAAATAAATTATTAAAAATAAGTAAATTATCTTACACTACTTATATAATGTTTAATAAATATAAAATGTAAAGGTAATATTTAATATTAATTGAAAATATTAGTGAAATTGCACAACATAAAAAGATAATTTAAAAAATAAGTTTGGTAATTTGGTTAAAACAAAAGGACTTATATATTATAAAATTATTTTGTGAGAATTTTATTTGCAACCTTTTTCTCATTCATAAGAGCAAAATGGACAAGAGCACATTTTATTGAAATGCATATTATCCTAAAAAATTTAAACTCGTATTATGAATAACAACACAAGAGTATACGTATTTCAAGATAATGATTTTACTTTTATAGTAAGCACAGATAAATTATCTTAATTTTAATGTTAGATAATGTTTTGCCTATCCTTCACACTTTGAGTTTTAAAGACTTAATTGGTAACTTAAGTTACTATTATTTTTATTTTTTATGTAATATTAAAAAAATAAGTTTGGTAGATTGGTTTTAGTTTGGTTAAACAAAAGGACTTATACATTATAAAATTATTTTGTGAGAATTTTATTTTCAACCATTTTTCTCATTCATGAGAGCAAAATGGACAAGAGCATATTTTATTGAAATGCATATTATCCTAAAAAATTTTAACTCGTATTATGAATAACAACACGAGAGAATACGTATTTCAAGATAATGATTTTACTTTTATAGTAAGCACAGATAAATTAT
>AYEL01075651.1:0-98258 GCA_000484575.1 Olivierus martensii
ACTTAATGCTATTAGAAATGATAATAAAATTATATTTTGCTTTTTTCTTAAATATAGTAAATAAACTAGCACGAATTAGTCATAATCCTTCTCGTTTAAACTTAGGCAAACCACAATGTTTTCACTAGAACACGTGACCATGACGTCACGTGAATTTCGTCCATTGGTAACTTACTATTATTTTTATTTTTTTTATGTAATATTTGAATAAAATATTAGCAATTATTAGATATTTTAATATTAAATATAATATTAATAATTTAAAATTATTTACTTTAATTCTTGAATAATTATTAAAACTTCGATTGTGTACGATTTTTTTTCCGTTTTGAAACTTTTGTTGTTGTGAAAATAAATTTTGTCGGTATTGCTGACGGTTTCGATAATCTTTTTATTTATAAAATTTTGATAAAGAAAACAATTTTCTTCGAAGTGTTCTGAACAAATACAAATATTTTGCTTTCGGCTTGAAATCCTTTCTCTTTATTTTGTCAAACCATAACTTTATCACAAATATTTTGCTTTCGGCTTCAAATCCTTTCTCTTTATTTTGTCAAACCATAACTGTATCAAATATGGCTTACAACGAGGAAATAAATAGAAAGATATTTTTTTTTCTTTACATGAAGCTTTCATGCTATGATTAGAACAGTCTTAAGCGCAAAATGAATTTGGCATTTCTTTTTATTTACAGTAGAAACTATCGCTATACCGCTACTCACTATTGCTAACACGTTCTTGTTTTCACCAGATCACGTGACTATGACGTCAGATGAAACCTCATTTCGTTGTATTAAAGATTCACTCCAAAACCATCTGGGCTTTCAAGATGTGTTTATTAGAATCTATCATATAATGAAAAAGTAAGAATTTAATTTCGAGTCGACAGTTGCTTATCATGCATCGGCGTGCTGTAGCTCAACTAGAATCTTACCAGTATTTGTTTATTAATTTTGATATTACATTATCGAATTGTATCTATATTTCTTTAGTAATATAAACAGTAAAACAATATTTCTACAAATATATTTTTACGTTTTAGATTTCCAAAAGATGAAAGTATAAGACAATTATGGAGAGAAAATGCTGTTCCTTACAAAATTTCCAACTTATCCAGCTTATATGTGAAATATATGTAATACAGATTTAAATAGTAGTTGTCAAATGATTGAAATATTTACTTTTTGCATAATAAAATCATAAAAAAATAGCATGTGAAATATTTTTATTAATGTTTTAATATAATTTCCCATAAAAAAATAGAATGTGAAATATTTTTATTAATGTTTTAATATAATTTCAAGTAGAGTTGCTTTTAAAAATACATTAATGAGACGCTTACATTCATTCCTATTCTTCACTTTACTGTTTATAAAATTTTGTTCTGAGAATAAAATTATTTAAAAAAACCGATGAATTTCAGTGAAAAATTTATAAAATTTTGCAATTGAATAAGCATCACTTTTCACTCATTAACCTGCAATTTTATAATACAATCTGGATTCTACGCAGAATAAAGAGTAAAAATATTAATATTCCTGAAACTATGTTGGAAAGATGAATTAGAAAAAAGAAAGTAATAATGTTTGTAAAATAATTTATCATCAAATTGCAGTTAATGTTATAAATAAATACTGTATGTTTCAGAAAAGCTATTATACAATTATTAAAATTTGTTACGTATATTATATAGTTATAAGTCTTAATATTTGGTCTCATTTATTATAAGGGGTTTTATCATGAAAAAGATTGTTATTACAGTTTTAAGATCAAACTTCTGAGTTTTTATGCTCGAAAGGCGGCCATCTTGGTCAACCCAAAGTCTGGCTTCAAGTTTAGTGGTCATGCCATCTCCATCTATCTCTTACCTCCATGGTCAAAACCAATGAGATAAAAAGTGTATAGAGTGCTTCAAGAACGACCATGTTAGAAGCAAATTGAACCACTGGCGGCCATTTTACCGATTGGCAGAAACTTTAAATAAACCTATCATTAATGCGAAATGAAATAGTTCTAATTATTATTAAAATAAGTGCAGCTATATTATAATTTATTATTTTAATAAATCTTCAAGTGTTAAAGGTTTTAGATTAAATTTAATACAGTACTATTTAAAGTAATTTATTTTTATGTTTAAAAATAAAAATTTCAAAAAATAAAAGAGTATTTTATTTATTTAAGAGTAATATTTTTAATATATATTACAAATTCCGTATACGTAGATAAAATTATTGTTCACAACTTCAATGAAAAAATTATATTTGATTCACGTTTAAAAATATTAAAGTTATACAGAAAACACTTAAAATAGAGTATGAATAAAAAAAAATTCATCAAATTGCAGTTAATGTTATAAATAAATACTGTATGTTTCAGAAAAGCTATTATACAATTATTAAAATTTTTTGCGTATATTATATAGTTATAAGTCTTAATATTTGGTCTCATTTATTATTATAAGGGGTTTTATCATGAAATAGATTGTTATTACAGTTTTAAGATCAAACTTCTAAGTTTTTACGCTCGAAAGGCGGCCATCTTGGTCAATCCAAAGCCTGCTTCAAGTTTAGTGACGTCATGTCATCTCCACCTATCTCTCTCTCCTCCATGGGGAGATATGAAGTGGCCAATCGCAGACAATCATCGAAATGATTATTTTTAATTTGATTTCTTGATTTTCTTTGACGTTCTTATTTGAAAAAGCGGATTTTGACAAGTATGTCGATTCGAAACATTCCATAATTTTTTGGGCAATATCAATTAATATTGGAAATTTTTCAATATGTATACTTCCAAATGATAAGAAAATTACTGATTTGACAATTTTAACGAAAAATAAATAATTGCAATACACTTAGAGAATTAAAAATTTATACAAAATAATGATAAATAAAATATTATGTTTTCAGCTTTAATTAAACTTGTAAGAAAGAATAAATAGAGATTGACCAAAAATCGCTCCGCGATCGACGGGTTCAAACCGCAGCTAAGCTGTATCTTATCTAGCTTACGCACAAATCCGATGATGTTTGGGATCAATCTTATTACCTTCATTTGAGAATGAAGTTTGTCATATTGTAGACACGTTTGTAAATATACTGTAATATATCAACAATTACGAAATGTTAAAATTATACTGCATAAGCTTTGGGAATGTTAAAATTTTCAATATCAGAATAGATTAGTCGTATATTATCAATATGCATAAAAACAGTATATATATGTTTATGAATACATAGCCAAGTATTTTTCATATATGCTCTTACTGATGATATTAATTAAAATCTAAGCACTTCTGCAGTATAAAATTATAACTCAAACTTTTTTATTGTCTATTAAAAACGTTTTCGGTTATTTTTTATTTCAACCCTCTTCAGTTAATTCTTTACATATACACCAAATACAAGAAAAATTTTTTCGAACAAAAATAATAATAGAACAATAATTGAAATTGTTTTAAAAACTAAGTTTCGTTTTTTCGCCATATGCAAAATTATAATGCGCTATTTCATTTATTTTGTTTACTTGTATTTTTTTTATAAAAATTAAATTTTTTTCCTTCATTTAAATAGCTTCTCTTTTAGGGCATATTTCCATGCCATGGCTAGCTCTTTACTAGGATATTCATTTATCACGTTTCCGCTTTTTGAACGTCTAATAATTTCTAGTGTTTCATTAAACAACCTTCATTTTTGGTACTACACGGTCTTATTATCTTTGCTTCTTTCCACTCCACTTTTATATTTTGTTCGTACACCTTTCTGCTTAACGCTGTGTTTATTTTGGCAGCTTTTATATCTCTCGTGCTCTTGTAGCCTCATTTCTAGCGTTCTTGTTGTCATCCCTATATACAGTACTCATCTAAGTTCACTATCGGGACTATGTACACTTCTGATTTGTCTTTATTCTCAGTATTGTTCTTAAAGTGTCTATATATCGTGGGATTCCTCTTTGGGGCTAGTTTTGTTTTTGTCTTTGTCGCTAGAGACTTTACTACCGGCAGTCTAGAAGCTGGGTACGGAAGCGGGATGTAAACTCTTGCCTATTTTGGTTTTCGTTTCGCATTTCAGTAGATTCTGGAAGAGATTGTATTTTCATTTCCACTTGTTCTTTAATCCTTCTTAAATAATTCTTATTATACCCATGGATCTCTCCTATTCTTTCGATGATCCTGCATTCTGTTTCTTTCGCATTTAGACTGAGAAGTGGATTATTGCCCTTCTATATAGTGCACTAAAAGCCATTTTTTTGTATGCCTCCGTGTCTTGCGACCACTTTGGATGATGACTGGTATAGTATTTGGTTTCCTATGTGGGAAGAAGCAAAGGTAATAAGACCGTGTAGTACCATAAATGAAGGTTTCTTTAATGAAACACTAGAAATTATTAGACGTTCAAAAAGCCGACACGTGATACATGAATATCCTAGTAAAGAGCAAGCAATGGCATGGAAATATCCCCTAAAAGAGAAGCTATTTAAATGAAGAAGCATTTAATTTTTATAAAAAAACAAGAAAACAAAATAAATGTAATAGTGCATCATAATTTGGTCTCTATGGTAGTTTTTAAAACAATTTCAGTTATAATTTTATACTGCAGATAGTGCTTGGACTTAAATTAATTTTAAAGATTAAAACACAGCAGTTAAGATAAGAACCTAAGTATTACTGATGATATATTGCATAATTGCACTATTATTCTGAGTATAGAATATTTAAAGCATAATAATTGTGGTCTTAATTTTCATATGCACATGCATATATACTGATCAGTATGCATATTGTATTTATATATTTCAAATTTGCAAACTTGCACATATTTTTGAGATTGGTAAATTACATAAATAGTAAGCATACAACTTGAGTATTTAATAACTGTTAATGATTTCCATTAATTAATGGTATATGTAATTTTTATTTACTTTTATCTTTTTATAAATTTCTAATTTATCTCTGCTGTTTCCTATTTATTCTAATTTATCTATTATTATATTTATAATTCATCATTTCTTGATCTTATATTTGACAAATTATAAAATTTCTTCTATATAACATTTGGAAATTTTTAAGCAAATACTATATATAAGATTTTCAATAACAATTTTAAAAATTTTCATTTTTTTATTTTGGTAAATATTGGATACATTATTTTGGTAGGTATACAGTTTTTTACTTAATTATTTGTTTTGACAAATAGTGCAGGTTACATTCATAGAAATAATATTGCATAATTATATCATATTTAAACTATACAATGACATTTTTATTGTATAACAAATTCTCTTTGAAACATTAATTTTATAAAATAAAACTCATATGAAATTGTATTTACAATATTCAACAGTTTATTTACATTACAATCTATTTCAAATAACTGAATTATATTTATGATTCTTAACTATAATTAAATAAGTACAGTAGGTCCCCTAATTACATGGTTTCAAATTATATAGTTTCAGAATAAAGCTGCAATAGTTGAGAGAGAAAATGAAAAGCTCAAAACAATTTATTTTTTTTGAAAAAATATCATTTATGTTTTTAATTTTATATATCTATATTCATTAATTTTATCTAGCAATTCTGTTTATTAATATTTATATTTATTTAAGCATTGTTGGATTCGCATAGTTTTCAATTTATGCATAAATTTTCCAAATGAATGAATTGCATAAGGGACATACTGTACTGTATAGGAAAAAATTTTAATACAAAGAGATAGAAATAATACATAACTTGTTAAATACATTATTATACAGTTACATCATCTTGCATAGCATTCATTGAATATGAATTTGATTTTCTCTTGCTAGAAATTTCTTCTTCTTCCTTTGCAACATTATATTGATTTGATCTAGTTTTTTTCATTAATATTAATTTAATTAATACAACTACAATTACAATAAGAATAAGTAATGCTAATATTAGCAGTCCAACAAGAGCAACAATAGGAAACTTTATATTTCCATTACTATGTGATTCAGTACTGGCAAATGCAAGTGATGTTTTGAAGTATGTACAGTTATATTGCTTTTTAGTAAAATTATAAAATTTTGAAATACATAACTTATAGTCATTTTCTGATTCTAGATTTCCCAAATAAAATGAACCATTGACACATTTCTGTCTTTCTGTTTTTATTATAACTTCATTTAAAGTAATGGATATCTGAAGTTTACAGAAATTGGAATCTTCTTCAACAGATAAATTCCAGAATAAATATGGTTTATGTTCACTTTCATTTATTGATATTAAAATAATATTTTCTATAGGAACTGAAGAATATTCAGTTGATATTGTTGAAGTTAATAAATTATCTTTTGATTCATTGGAAGTTGTTTGGACTGTTTTATTTGTAATTAATTTCGGTGTACTTGGGAAAACAGTAATAGAAGATTTAATATGAATAATGGTGGTCATACTTGTGGTCTCATTTATATTATTGGAGAGAGTAGAATTAGTAGCATCAGTTAGTGGAAAAATAGTACTACTACTAGATGTAATTTTTGATGATGATGATGATGATTGTGGTGATGGTGATGGTGATGATGTTTTTATTGCTGAAAATGAATCAAGAGTTATGGGTTTTATATAATCAGCTGTTAAACAATGCTGTTCATAAACAGAATCATCAATTATATAAATTATTCTAATACAAACTCTATATTTATTTTCTCCTTGAAGCTGAAGATTAAGTGAATTGTTTTTTGGGTCATTATTAGATGATATACAATCTTTTATAGGTAAATCTAAGTAATCATCTTCATCAATAACAGAATATGATATATTACATTCATAAATTCCATCTGGACTGTAACCAATTTTTTGAATACTCCATAATATGTCCATAGTATCATCAATTTTATAATCTATTTTAATAATTTTGATATTAAATTTTGGAGGTGAGACTGGTGTAACATTTATTTTATCTGATTCTATACAACTGCTTTCATTTTTTGTGCAATTCAATTTAGCAAAATTAAAATATACAACAGGAGTGTTCTGATATTTCAGAGGAAAATAACATTCTGCCTCTTCTTTCATGTCATCATCAGCTATATTATTCAAAAATTCTGCAAATCCTGCTAAATCACAATTACAGTTCAACTTGTTTCCTAAATAAAAAAAATACCAATTTATGTCTTTATTATTATTATTATTATTATTATTATTATTATTAATATATACATAGAAATGCAGTTTATCAAACTAAATGTTATTAAACTAACATTCACTAATAACTGCTTAAAACTCTTATAATCAACATATAACAAACTGCATATTAGTGCTCAGTTTGTTATATGTTGACTAAATGTTATTAAAACAGAAAATAAAATGATCACATATTTTGTTATAGTGTTAAGATATTTTACAATGATTACCATTAACAGAATATATTTAATATAGAGAAAATGAACATAATGAACATATTATCATTATATAATGGTAATCATTGTAAAATATCTTAACAGAATATATTTAATATAGAGAAAATGAACATAATGAACATATTATCATTATATAATTTGTACTTAAAATAAAATGTAAAACAGTGGACTCTCAATTTTATGAACTTGTATGGACCCTCAAAACATTCATAAAATCGAAAATTCATAAATGGGAATGACATTAATTAATATTAGGGACTTTTTGGGACACACTAAATAGTTTGTAAAAATGTGTAGATTATGAATTGGAGGTTTATAAAAACGTGAGTCCACTATATTCATGTATATATAATTATACTAATTATTATTAACAATACTTCAAAATAGTTCACAAGCAAAACATTTATAAGCAGTAAAGTGAAAAATTCATCTAATTATTTTATAAATATTACAGAATACTATTCTATATTAAATAAGAGAATAGCTAATAATGGTTAAGTTGTAATCAAACACATTACTATACTGATAGAGAATAATGAGTGTTTTACTGATTTTTAAGTGCTGCATTTATGAACTACTGTTATTTTGTTATAAAATTATACCAAAATATGACATGGCTTAACTTCAAATTCCATCCTCAGCAATAATAATCAATTTTTAAGATTTTAAAATTGCTGTATAATTTGTCTTAATGGGCTTACATCCAATATTCAATTAAGAATTAATGGCAAAAATAAAACTGGAAGGAAATTTTCTCAATTATATGTAATAAATTATTATTATTATATAATATATTACTTATTGTATTATTTTTAATTTTTATTATTATTATTTGTGGTACAGCAATGTGTTACCGGAGTAACTCTGGGGCAAAGCGCCTGTCAGACTCGAGTCAAGATATGACTACTTGTGAAACTTAATTGTGTGTTAACTAACTGTCTGTATCAGTGCTGAGAAACTTTCTTACTATGCTGCATGTATTGAGTAGTGATGCTTTTTGTAGTGTTACATATGTCTTGGGATGTAGATCTAATGTTTTGAGGCTTTTGTGTAGTGTGTGAGGGATTACTGCTGTAGAGGAGAGAATGATGGGTACTGTGACTACCTTTTGCATTCTCCAGAGACGCTTAATTTCTTGTGAGAATTCTGTGTATTTGCTAACTTTTTGAGTGAATGCATCCTGGATGTTGTGTGTGTCTGGTATTGAGATGTCTATAATTCAGGTCTTTGTTCTGCTTATCTATGAGAGTGATGTCTGGACTGTTATGGGGGTAACTTTGTTTTGTTTGTCTATGAGAGTGATGTCTGGTCTGTTGTTGGGTGAATACACCCTGGATGTTGTGTGTGTCTGGTATTGAGATGTCTATAATGTAGGTTTGGATGTTGTGTGTGTTGGGTATAGAGATGTCTATAATGTAGGTAACTTATCCCGGATGTTGTGTGTGTCTGGTATTGAGATGTCTATAATGTAGGTAACTTGGATGTTGTGTGTCTTTGTTTGTTTGTCTATGAGAGAGGTGTCTGGTCTGTTGTGGTGTATGGTTTTGTCTAATACATCTTGTATGTCGGATTTTCTAGGATTGTATCTGATATGTATTTGTAGTATGGTGTGTGTTTATTTTATATACTAAACAAACCTCAAGGGAATTTTAATCCAAATAATCCTAATTAATCTGTCATATTTAATTAGTTGATTCTTTAATGGAATTTTTAATGATTTGAATTAATTTAAACTAAAGTACTAGATAGGGAAAGTAGCCACACACTTTTCTGGTGCATTTGCAGACAACTCAGAGCTACCATAGGCTGCTCAGTATCACATGACCTTCTTTCCACCATTTTTGTGCAAAGAAACCCGTTCGTTTGTATATCAGCGCATCCTAAATACCAATAGAATGTAAATATCGTAACTTTTTATCGATATGATGGGCTGTTACGGAATGTAAAAGTAAATCGAAAGAGTGAAAGAGATATTAATTTCGAAAATTAATATAGTAAATAAAATAAATGAAAATATAATAATAAACATGTACAGTACAATCCCTGATCAAAGTGATATTATCAATAAGTATATCTGTTGATATTTTTTAAATGAAACTTCTTATAGATTTTAAATGTATTTAGGCGTGTATAATTTCCTCGATTAAATCAATTATTGATTATGTATATCCTTAATAAAAATTCTTTAATAAAGCATTTTCATTTTAGCCAAAAAATATTTAGTTCATTGATTTAAACTTTTTAAAGCATATGGATCTGTAAAGACTATTTCTGTTTTTTAATATTATATTCATTATTTTTATTATGAAATAAAATATTTTTGTACATTTATTAAACTTAAATTGCACTTTTACAAAAAAAATTAATTTATGAATAAACCATACATTTTATAAAACTATATACTGTATGTACACATATTTGAGACATACTAATGTATCATCATCATACTTCATCCATGTTAAAGTATGCATTTCAGATTTCAAAAATCTATCATCAGCTTCTATTATTTTTAATGTTGTGCGTGTTTAAAGATATACTATTATAACAAAATTGCGGTAGAATTACAAACCGTATAATCCATTCACTACAAACTTTAAAGTATACCCTTTAAAACACAAATATTAAAATGATTAAGTACTGTACCATATCCAAGACCATACCTTAACATGCAGAATTAATATGTAGAACATTAATGCTCTGTTAAAATATTATGTTATATATATTATGTATATTAATGTTCTAATATGCAAAATAAATAAATAAATATATATATATTTATAGAGAGAGAAAGAGAGTATAATGTTCTAATATGTTGAAACGATGGTTACAACATTGTTCTACTATATTAATGCTCTTCTTGCATAGAGCATTAAAATTAATAAATACAGTATCAACCTTCTCATTAAAGAAGATAATAACTTTTTTATGTTTGTATATTTTATATCTCGTATGTGAAATTGTTATTTTTGTAACTTATTATTTATCATTTATGTACCATGAACTATAATGATTTTATTATATTATTGTAACGCTAATATATTTCTCTATTCTATCTGCTACCCATCTAAAAAACAGTCATGCCCCACTGCGCTGTAAAAATTTTACATTTGCACACTTGCTTTCAAAAAGGTTGGCCACCACTGGTCTAGAGAAAACTGATATAATAAAGTATATAGTAGATAATGTAAACAATACTTTGTGCTGTCATTCTAATTTAACCATGTTAAATCATGTAAATAAAAGTTGTATCTCACTCTAATCGACGAGAACTTCAACTTTTTCTTTGGAGTTAGATGCTGTGTCTAATGTTTTGCATTTACGATATTTCATAGAATAAACGCCAAAAATATACTTCAGAACTTCGAATGAAGGTCTTTGGTACGAGAGAAATTGAAAAACAGTGGCACCGACTTGTTAATTTTTTTTGGAGGGGGAAAAGAGTTGTCAATATCCAAATATTTATATTGCTTTTCAGGAAAAATTCAAAATGAACGGTCATTTTGATATTAATGATTATTTGCATTTATAATTTTTTCACTGTTAAATATAAAATAACACTGATAGTTTTGTCCCAATGGAACAACTGTTTCAGTCGCTGTTTAATAAGGGCAAAGAACCATGGAACGACTGAAACCGTCTCCCCATGGTCCTTTGTCCTTATGAAACTTGCAACCGTTTAATATATTTCATGATATGAAAAATATGAAATCTGAAGACATATATTGTTTCAAAGCTTCGTATGAATATGGAATTCCAATAAAAAACTTGCAGATTATTAAAGAGAAATAGTAGCTAAAGCACTATTATTCATTACTGTAAAATATCTTAAACTTAATCACCGTAGTGTAAAAAATTTTGTCAATTATTTTAACGTAGCCTATATAGAAATTATCAAAATAGACTTAAAATTTTTAATGTCAATTTTTTTTCATACATAGGTAAAACTTGTATACAGTATTTGATTTAAGAAATATTTGCTATTTCCTTGAAGTAAATGAAAGGTTTACTGAATGGGTAAAGATTTAATTTGTGCTATATAAAATGTTACAATACTGTTTAATGAAATTTTATGTTTCTATAACTTCATAAACATAACAGGGTACACTCATGCTTAAATATAACTTTTTAGACAGCTAACAATCATTAGAATTACATTTTATACAGTGCATACCATTCAAAACATACTGGCATCTTACCCCAAGAATTCGGGCTAAATATAAACTTTTTTAAAAATTTATATGTCATGAAACAATCGTTATTTTAATGCTTTTGCTATATCATACAGTCACTATATACAGTCAAACCTCTTTAAGCCGCCCCTCTATAAACCGCCACCCATGTGTATACAGTCAAACCTCTTTAAGCCGCCCCTCTATAAACCACCACCCTCGTGAAGCCAATAACAAATCTGCTCCTATATGTTAAAACATGAAATTCCTTCTATAAACCGCCACCTCACTAATCGCCAACCGCCACTGAAATTCCCTCTATAAACTGCCACTCATTTCTGGAGGCAAAACCATTTCCGAAATTCCCTCTATAAACCGCCACCTAACTAATCGCCAACCGCCACTCATTTCTGTATTCCCTCTATAAACCGCCACCTCACTAATCGCCAACCGCCACTCACCCTCTATAAAAATCTCCTCCTTTATGTTAAAACATGAAATTCCCTCTATAAACCGCCTCTCCTTTATGTTAAAACATGAAATTCCCTCTATAAACCACCACCTCACTCTTCTTTATGTTAAAACATGAAATTCCCTCTATAAACCGCCACCTCACAATCGCCAATCGTCAACCGCCACTCATTTCTGGAGACAAAACCATTTCATTAGTAGACAAAACAATGTTTAAACCGCCAAAACAATCGAATGGCAAGGTCAACCAACACAAATGTAAAAAATTAAGATGGCAATTAAGTAATTTATCTGTTAACATTCATTAGAATGTAATGAATATGGCAATTAAGTAAACATTTATTAAACTGTAATCTCGCACCTGTGACTATTCACATCCCATTTATTAGACTGTAATCTCGCACCTGTGACTATTCATATCCGTTTTCATGACTGTAATCTCGCACCTGTGACTATTCACATCCCTGTTTTCAAAATGTGCTGCTGTAATCTCGCACCTGTGACTATTCACATCCGTTTTCAAAATGAGTTATAGAAACATCAGAGAAGATGACAATTAAGTAATTTATCTGTTAACATTTATTAGACTGAAGATGGCAATTAAGTAATTTATCTGTTAACATTCATTAGAATGTAATCCATAACAATCGAATGGCAAGGTCAACCAACACAAATAGAAACACTAGAGAATCGAACGGCAAGGTCAACCAACACAAATAGAAACACTAGAGAAGATGGTAATTAAGTAATTTATCTGTTAACATTTATTAGACTGTAATCTCACACCTATTAGGTAATTTATCTGTTAACATTTATTAGACTGTAATCTCGCACCTGTGGTAATTTAAAACATTTATTAAACTGTAATCTCGACCTATGAATATTCACATCCCTGTTTTCAAAAAGAGCTATTCCAAAACTTTAAGCGGATTTTTACAAAATAACCGTTTAAAGGAAGAAGACTGGACAGCCATAATCTCGACTTTGCGGAAGAAGAACAGTTTAAACCGTTTTTTATGAATCAACTGTTGTGAGTATAATTGCTGTTTCTTACTCGGGAAAATGTCAAAAACGACATTAGATGTTCACAAAAAGATTTTAATTTGTGAAAGATTTAAAAATAAAAATCCTTCTGCTACTCAGCAATTTATTTCTGATCACCTGAAAATCCTGCTACTCAGCAATTTATTTCTGATCACCTTTAATTAAATGTAATTTGTGAATATAAAAAGAAAATTCCTTCTGCTACTCAGCAATTTATTTCTGATCACCTTTAATTAAATGAAAATAATATCATTCTAGTCTATACATGTTTTCTCACATGTTACCATAAACCGCCAACCTCCTTTACCGCCAGAGAAGACCTTCGAACCGATGGTGGCGGCTTAAAGAGGTTTGACTGTATATTTATTTATTTAAAATATATTAGATAATTTTTTTAAGTAAATTTATGTAAAACTTTTTAGCAGTTAACGTGTGTTTAACTGAAGAGGGCGTAGCCGAAATGCATTTTAAATACGATGGTTATGTAGCAGATTCTTCCAAAGGACACACGGGCCTTTCATATTCATTTTCCTTTGTTTTATGCTACTTTCCTATCAGAGATTACAAAGTGGCAAACCATTTTATCGCCCATTACAGGCACAACTCTTGTGGGCTGATCATCACGTGAAGGATGGGTTTCAACGAATGAAAATAGCAGAAGCGACCAGAATTGAACCTGACATAGTGAGAAGTTAACTGTTTACCATACTACCATCTAGTCAGCATTATCCTTTCATCTGATGGGATTCAGTACAGGATACTATACGTCCATAGTTCTTTTCAGTAGGGATCCGATTCCTGCTCTTTGAACACTATTCTTCATCTGATGACCAATCCAACTATAAGTATGGGCTCCCAGTGATGGGTACTGGAATGTTACACAGCTTAGAATCCTCTGGTAAGAAAATGACATAAAATAAATAAAAAAGATGGATATGGGCGGGCGGCCAATGATTAGTTCTAAAATGGATCCGCTTGGTAATATCTTTCCAGATGAAAAATAGTGTAAAGACAAGTAAGTTGAAAGATGATGTCTATACTGACAAAGTGTAACATTGTGAATTTTTCATATTTTTATTTAATTCATCATTTATGATTAGCAAATCTACTAATCAATTTTCATTTAAGATTATTAATTTATTTAAGTATTTATCAATACAGTTGTGTATTTATGGTGATAAATTCAATACTTGAAAACATTTTTTTTAAATACTATATATTTTGAAATAAAACTGTTCTGAGGACTGAGGAAACCATTTTTAATCAAAATAATTTTAATTATTTTTCAAAATATATATTTTTGCCGTAATATTTGTCACTAATGTTTGGTAAATTATTCTTATTTATTTATTTATGATAATAATGAGTATTGTTTTGATCATAAGCGAGAATGTCTATCGGAATTAAAGAATTCTTTTGTTCAAAAGTCAAAAAGGCGGGGTATATTCTTGGCATATTATGTATCGTAAGTTTTTATGATTATGTCCGATTTACTTATTTTAAAACTAGTTTTGTAAACAATTCTGATATATTATATACGAATATGATATTTCATATCAGTTACAATGCTACTAGTGATGTAAACGATACAATAAGTTTTATAATTTCTTATTTAAATTATTAAGTTTAAATGAGATAAACAGCCTATTTCTTAAAACTAAATTTAATTAGATGTTGTAAATTAATAGATAATTTCATTTCATTTTATAGAGTTATCATACCATAAATAATTATGCAGGTTATTAAATTAAATAATAGATAATTTCATTTCATTTTATAGAGTTATCATACCATAAATAATTATGCAGGTTTTTTTTATTAATTTTTCTCTTACTGTATATTTTGCAGGTTTACAGTTTCTTTAAGACTGTATTTTATGCGTTTTTATTTGATTACCTTGAGAAAAGAGAAGAATCTGATATTGCCAATGGTAAATAAATGAATGATAGTTAAACACGCATATCGAGAATTTCTTTAAAGTCAAATAATATTATTATTTTTTTAGTAAACGTTTGATATAAATTTTATTATTGTAAATTTTTTTAATTTATTATTTTCATCGTTATACATTAATTTACGATACAATTAATGAAATAGGTTGTAGAAGGTTATTTATGTTTTCAGAACCTATGCATAAAGGAGTTAGAGTTACTATCTTTGTATTATTAGTTATATATTTTACTTTATTCTTATCGTGTGTATTAATGTTTTACGGAATTAAAATTGTAAGTAAAGAAGAAATATTGATTTTTTTTGCTCTTAATACACTCAAACCTGTGTTTGTGCGGGCGATAGGGACCGCATAAAAGAAATCGCATAAAAAATATCCTGAAACTTCGTAAGCAGCTATAAAATATATCGTTTGCATCACATTTAAAAAAAATTTTATTTATGCAGTAAATAGGAACCGCATTAAAAAAGTCCCACATAGAAAATATGTAATTCAAAGCCTCAAAAACCTCACGATGTAGATAGAAATTGGTTTTCCAAACAAGGAAAAGTTGAATTTACACACCAGAACATTTTTCGGTCCAAAGTATGTACGTTAATCACAGGAGATTATCAACTACTGTTACTAGATGGCGCAATATGTACAAGTACAGTACAGTAATATCGGGTGGGCCATGTGTTGGATTCTTTTTAATTTGCATGCTATTTTGACAGCCTTCTGTTGTTTCCTTTTTAAATTACATTTTTTAATTAATTTTTATTCATAATATGCATTTGATGGGAATTTTTTTATACGCCGCACAAAAAAAATCGCACAAAAAAGACCGCATAAAAACAGGTTTGAGTGTATTATGTAATTAATCAGTAAATTGAAAATTAATTTGTATATATTTAATATAATCTAAACAAATTTATAAGTACAGTTTCACATATGATATAAAATATTCTATAATTTTTTCCAACGATTTTATTCATGAAAAATATTATGGATATTTTAAATAAACGGTTTGACTATAATGTTACATGATAGCAATCTTGGGATTACTTTATAATGTAAAACGAATGTAGTAACATTTTAAAAATTTCCAGAAAAATTAAAATATTTTGAGTTTCGAAAATTATATTATTTTTTCATTTACATAATGCATTATCATCAATCACAGTTTTGTAATTCTCATTTCTCTTTAAATTAAAAAAAAAAAAAATGTTGTTGCAATGATTCGATAAATTGAAAAGAATCAAAAAATAATAACTAATTTATTTCTTTCAGAAAGAATATGGATTGATGTCTCCTTGGTTAATATTTACAATTCCTTTCATCATTTTAACATCGTTTACTGCTTTTTACACGATTGACAAAGTAAGTTACATTATATTTATTCAAATTTATTTATTTTTTTAACTTTTTAATGCACAGACGCTCCTCTAATTACGGACATTCGTACTTACGAACGTGAAATTTCATTTTTTCAAATTTCACAAAATTTCAAACATTTTTCAATAATTTTAAGTAATATAATGGTAAAATGCTCTAGAAACTAACATTATGTAAAATTACCCAGTTAGTTAACATATTACGATAGTAGTGGCGGCAATTACATCAAAAATTCCTCGCTTTATATTCGGAAGTTTTTATTAAAATTGGTGAAATAAGAATATACAATATATAAAGTTATTTCAGTACTTTTGAAGCCAAAATAACAGCAGTACCTGAGTTACGAACAACCCAATTTACAAACAAAATACTGTATACATAAGAATTATGTTCGTAAATGGAACAGCGCCTGTATTATTAAAATATTAAAAAATAATTCATAATATTTAAGTTAAACAATTTTTTGATTAAGTCAGAAATAAAATATTTTTAATTTTTAGGGTTATAGATATATTGGCTTCGTTAATTTGATTGATCCCATATTCGCTGTATGTAATTTATGTATTTTGATTATTTGATATATTTTTCTATAAAAATATTTTGGATTATTGATAGCATATGTTTTATAATATAATTTTTCAGGGATTCTGTTATATATACTTATATTCGTACTATAAAATGGAACAAAAATTAAAAAATGTTTCAATAGAATCCAATTGAGAATATAATAAAAAAAAACAAATTCAAATTTTGAACTAGATCGTGATCAGTTTTTAATTTTTTTTAATTCTGCATTTAGATAGTATTCTTATTTTTACTAACTGTATAAAGAATTTTAAGGTTTTTTTTATTTATCTTTTCTATTATAAGTGTAGGTGTTTCTCGGAAAAAAAATATATTTTTAATTAAATTTAAAATCAGACTTTTAAATTTGGTTAAATTCCGAAGATATTGTTAGCATCAGGACCTGTAATTAATTATCTTCAATTTTTTTCTGTAAACAGTTAATTATAACAAATTATTTTAATATATTTTTAATTAAATTCCGAAGATATTGTTAGTATCAGGATCTGTAATTAATTATCTTCAATTTTTTTCTGTAAACAGTTAATTATAACAAATTATTTTATTTTTAAAAAATTCTAATACATAATATTTATATAACTTTAATACATAATTTTAAAAGAGAGGATCGATACGAATTGCAAAACCGTGTGTTTCAATGGAATCATCAGAAATTAGTTCGATCTTCAGATTATTCGTATCAGTTATATTGAGAGGTTCTGGTAGAAGAAAGCCGCAATATTCTTCTGTCGGGATGTTAGATCCACTGATAACAACTTTGTCGTAGCATAACTATGAGATAAAAATTAATTCATTAATGAATCCTTATATATTAAATGTATAGGACCAACAGAACAAAAATTTATGTTAATCAACCCTATTCGTTTAGATATTTGATTCGAAATTGTGAAAATTTTTAATTATATGCTACAAAAAATTTCAAATGATCGCATAATAGTAGCAAGCGGGTTAAGTAAATAAGACATATTGCAAAATTAATAATTTATTATTCTTAACAATAAGTAATAGTCTATATAAATACCTGTCTTCCTGTTATGGAACCTTCTATTTCAAAATAGAGAAACGTAAGAAGAACATTAGTATTTGCAATCGTCCAGAGGCATTCAATGTTTTTAGGATATTTATTGGGAAATAATGGACTTGCTATGACCATACTCTCATTTAAATGTAAAAATCCACCGCATGTGGCTGAATAAACTGTAGAAATATCTGATAAGTATTAAAGATTCACATCCATTAATTTTTTTTATAATGGCATTTTTCAAAACTTACCTTCACATTGTTTATTATCTGGGAAAAAATATCTCCCTTTCAAACATTCGCAATGGTAACTTCCTATGGTATTCACACAGAGATCACTGCATCCACCTCTATCTGGTAATTCGCATTCATTCATTTCTGTAGGATTTTTTTGTGTATTTTTTACAAAGAAAATAAATACTTTACATTTTCTTATACTATAGTTAAAATTCTATCAATAACAGGAATTATCTATGAAAAGAATAATGCATTTTTTGTTATTTCACATTTTCAAAATGTGTTTTTTGTAAGGGAAATAAATATCTTATATTCTCAACTGCATCTTTTAAGCAGACATACAATAGTAAGTTGTTTATATATTATTTTGCATTTTTTGCTGCAACATTATGTATTTGATAAAGTAAAAAGTAATTTTTTTTCGTAAAAAGTTTCAAATTCAGTTTATTAATCTAAGCTTTGTTTTATATTATTGCTGCAACATTATGTATTTGGTAAAATAAAAAGTAATTTTTTTTTTCGTAAAAAGTTTCAAATTCAGTTTATTAATCTAAGCTTTGTTTTATATTATTAATTAGAATGCTAAAGAACAAAAGATTTGTTTCTTTAAATTTTATCTAAAATAAATATTTTTTTAAATAATAACGACATAAAATTATTTTTTTAAATAATAACGAATATTAAAGACAGCTATCGCTGTCTTTAATATTCAAGAAAAAATATATGAATAGTGTTTATATTATTTCATGTATATAAAGATAAGAATAATATCAATATATGCTATCGCTGTCTTTAATATTCAAGAAAAAATATATGAATAGTGTTTATATTATTTCATTAATTTTATAATTTATATTAATCTCAATTTAATATATTAATTAATATGAATAATTCTTTATGCATAGTTAAAATACAAATGGAGATTTTATAAGTTACTCTTATAAAAAGAAACAAGCTATATCCCAAAAGTAATACAGTTTCTAGCATTAAGTTTAAAAAAGAATATATATAAAAGTTAAATCACATGATAATTTAATCCTGTATATAGTCTCCATTTAAATCAATAACACTCTTCCATAGTTGTGAAAGCTTTAAAAATTTACGTTTATCAAGCTAAGACACGTTTGAATAAGTAAAGTTATTTTAAAAAAAAATTCATTTGGGATAACTTCATATAAATCTAAAAATTTTGTTTATAAAAGGATACAGTTTTGTAAAAATTATCACTAGAACAATAATAAACAACCGCTTATTCAAAAAATTAATTAGCAAAACTAATTACCTTTGATGAACGAAGCTGAAAATCTGCTCTGTTCCCTCCATTTTTCTGTTACGTATCTAACTAGTATTGTATTGCCTGATGATATGATATCCTCTGGTAGTTGAGATCCACAAAATTTTCCTAATAATTTATTATCATAATCCTCGCCGTCTCGAATTTCTACATATTCGGTTTGGCAATTTGGAATCTGCAGTTATGAAATATTGTAAAATATCTGCTGTATAAAAAAATCTATGAAAATAAGAAGATAAATAAAAGTAAATAATTGTATATGAGTTACATTAAAATGCTGAAACTTCAGGAACACTTTATGTCCAGATGAAACGGTAATAATCCAGTCGCATTCCGGATGCAATGGATAACTCTCAGGAAATTGTGGACTTTCTATTCGGCCTGTATCAGTTACGATTTTTCCTGAACATGTAGCTGTGACATAGAATTAAATTTTTTTAAATTGAATTTTAAATAATCTAAAAATTATCTAATAAACTTACTTCTATAAGTCAAACCAAACACATCCTGTCTGGTAGAATTATATTTCTTTTTATATGTGATCAATAAAGTATTAGAAGTGCTCTTGTAAATCTTATCGGAAGTATTGTTTCCACAAAATCGACCTAAATAAACATGGGAATACAAATTAAATATGTAAAGTAATTGTGATCATATTAATAAAATTTATACAAGTTCATGCAAAATTAAACAAATATTTTACTTAGAATCGGCGATTTTGTCCAGTAGCCATCTTGGATTTCTACGTAATCGGAAGAACAGTCATCGCTTTCGGTAATATCTATGTAGTCCATAACTAATTCAATAAATTCTCCTTGGTTTCTTCTGATGTACCACTGACAATATTCTTCCTCTTCTTCAGATAATGAGCTAAGCTCGTTTGATATCGTTCCTGTTACACTGTACCAATTGGAGAGACAGTCTATAAGAAAATAAAAATCCTATATTTATCAACACCAGTTATAGTTAATTCATTGTGTCATTGAAATGTTTTGAGGAAATATTATAGCTATGAAAATATCTATTAAAAGATTCTTCACAATAAGATGTTGCATTAAATTTACCGAACTTACTTGGACATCTATAAAGCTTGTTTGTTTGGGCAATATCGATTTTACTTAAGTATTTTCTACCGTTTTCTAAAGATATTGAAGAATCTAAAGCTTGCATAGTGTTCTTTCCCGCTGATGTCACGAAATCAGACGGTCTGAGATGCATAATACTTTCAAAATCGTAAGGGAATCCCAGCGAATCGATTAGAAAATTATACTGTTTTTTGTAAATATTCTGATAATCTAGAGGAGTAAAAATATACATCATTTAGTAGTCATAGTTTTCCATTAATAAGATTTTTGATAATTCATACGTGCCTTCTTTAATATTTTGAAACAAAATTTTTACGTGCTGATCACGATCGGGTCGATTTTGCTCGTCATAAAATCCTATTGCATGTCCCAGTTCGTGAAGTATTATAGTAATATCGTTGCAGTCCTCGTTTAGGATCACATACTGTCTGTCAAAATTCTTACCAACGAGAGAGCAGCATCTGAAATTAGAGAGTAACAAAATTTATAAATAATCGAAAGTAGGAGAATTGATACCTTCGAATAATCAGCTAGTGAATATGCAGCTGAAATACATTATCAACTAAAAAAAGTGCACTAGAGCAAAAACATTATCATAAGACGAAGGAAAAATCTTTTTTTTTATCACGAAAATAGTTATATCTTATCTTATTTGAATAAACTCCCACTATTGTGCGAAATCAAATATTTCTTTCGCTATTTTATAAATCATTTGTGAATTTAATATTTTAAAAACTTACTTGCATTCGTCGCCACTTTTAAACACTAATTCATATCCAATTTTTGGCGTTACTGGTATGAATCTCAAGCAAGTTTTCGATTCCCATTCATTCATAGCTTTTCGAATTAAGTTATGCAGTTCATCTGCAGTATGACAATGCAATGAGAAATTTATTAATTTCGAATAAGAAAATGATTCCACAGTATATTATTTTAAAAATTATATAACAATGTTTGCCATAATTCATTACGAAGACATAATATGCTTACTATTTAGGTCAGGATCAATTTCGTATGGTATAATTCCTTCAGGCCATGTTCTGTAAATATTTTCTGTTGCAGCCCGTTTCCATTTCTTATTATGCCTGAAATAATTTTTAAAGTTGCCTATGAGAAAATAGACAAAAAATGGGATTAATTATACCTTTTTAATTCCAAATCTTGGGCCTTTTTTATTCCTGAAAACAGTATTGAACCATACGTGATTTTTCTAATATTAAAAAATAATAAAAATAATAATAATTAAATGGAATTACTTTTGCATTCCGGCCGACTGTTGACGGAATAAATCAAAAATAAAGCAACTAGTACGTTTAAGCTAAAGAACTTTGCAAGGAATATTAATTTCGGTTGCATTATATACTATCTAAAAGCAATATGATTGTTCGATACGCTTCTGTCTCTCCAGTCAGCAATCGCATAATAAGAGAATATCTTTTATTAACTTATTTTTATCTCATTTGCTGCTCTGGATATATATTAAAGTACAGTAATTAAAAAGGAAATCATTCTTGTTGAGTGGCTATTAACGTTTCCTTTCACCTCTATCAATTTAGGCCAACTTTTATAATATTAACACCTTGACCCGTTATATTGCTGCTGGCAATTTTATAAATACGAAAAAAGTGGCTGAATCTACCTTAGACTAACGAAAAACAAACTATATGAAAATAAACCCTTTAAACAACTTAATACAAATATTTATTCTCAAAATAATATAAATTATATTTAGAGTAGGCTCCCATATAACATGGATTTGTATAACGCGACAGAAAATATTGCTGTAGGGCTCAACGCAACTATACGCAGGACCAACGAGAAGAGAGGGATGATGAGGTAAAACTCTCCGGGATTGGGATTCATAGGGATCTGGACATCATTCCACAATTTGTTTTTTAAGCGCTAATTAATTGTAGAAGGCAGTGCTGAAAAATTAGAGTCTGAAGCGGGGTAGCAAAGTGACCCAACCTTATAACTTTAAAATTATTTAGAGCCCATGTAAATTTTTTTTTACCCGAGTCTGGCGATTCCCCTGACTATACGTGTGAGTCACATAATTTATATTAAGTGATTCACACGTATTTCCTATAATGTGTTATATGAATCTCATATAAGTTATGTGGCACGTATAATACTGATGAATAAATATAAAGAGGAACATATCTGCGTTATAAGGGGGTCAACGGTATTTTAAGTGAAATGAATACGAAAACTTCAAAATAATACAAACATAATATGAAAAAGCATAAATTTAATTTGCAATTTCCCAAGGAAATCAGATGCAAGTTATTTTTATTAAAAGTTTTCTTACAGCTTATATATATTTAAAAGTTAAAATATGACCTACTTAAAACTTGATTGAAGTAGATATGTCCACTGGAGCGACCTATAAGAATCATTTGAAAAACGCGCAAATCAATGGTTTCAAAGTCATTGCAGAGGTTAAATGAAACTGGGAGTGTTAAAGATCAATCAAAACTTGGATGGTTAAATAGTGTTACTAATGATGAAAATTCGTTGACAGTTGTGTTAGATATGATAGAAAATCCAAAACATTCTATACAGCAGTTGGCATTGAATCATGATATGAGTAGATCAATCATGGATGGGATCAATAGAAAAAAATGCTGAAACAGGAAAAGTTCCATCCCTACAAAATGCACTTGCTGCAAGAACTGAATGAAAATGATTTTGACAACAGGATTAAATTTTACAAAACAATGATGCACAGAATAACCAAGAACAGTAACTTCATCAACCATGTGCTATTTTCTGATGAATCTACTTTTTGTTTAAACGGACAGGTTAACTACTATAACTGTAGATTTTTATCAGACATTAATCAGCATTGGATGGTGATGGTCCACACCCAACATTCGCAAAAAATTAATGTTTGGTGTGGCATCATTGGTCAGCATGTTATAGATCCATTTTTCCCCAATGGCAGTTTAATATCCGAGAGATATCTACAACTTCTGCAACAAGTTATACACCGACAAGGAGATCTCGAACTAAAACAATCCAGATTTGCCAGATGACACCATATGGTTCCAACAAGATGGAGAATTTCCCATTTTGGCCATCAAATACACCAGTATTTAGATGAAATATTTCCTGCTAGACGGATAGGATGGAGAGAAAGAATTGAATGGCCACCTCGATATCTAATTTTAGCTCTATTGACTTTTACTTGTGGGGTCAAATAAAAAAATCGGATGTATGTTAACAGAACAATGCATATGGAGGAATTGCCAAAACGAATAAGAAAAGAAATTGCCAGTATTTCACCAAATATTTTGATTGATTTGTTGCAAAACTTCGTTCAACGTGTTCATTATTGCCAGGAAGTAAATGGACAGCACTTGGAGCATTTATTGTAATTTTTGAATTTTTTTGATTTTTCAATAAATAAATTCTAAAAGATGATAATTTACAGCAATAACAGTTTAATTTTACCCATCAGTTTTGATGGACATATTTATCTAGTAATAAATAAATGAACAAATACAGTACACTCCTGATTATTTGGGTTGTGGATTAAGCTACAATTGGAAGTGATATTTAATTACCAATATTTTATTTTAGATGCACTATCTGAAAGATTTTTAAATGATCCTGATTCATTTTTTATTATATCTTAGATAATAGCAATCAGAATTACAAATATTGCAATAAATTCATGTTGCAAATAAACAAATTTCTTATTTCCTTTTTTAATAAATAACAGAACATTTAAATATTCCTAAACTAGCCAAATTATACCCTTAATGACCTATTTTTGAATTTAAAAAGTAATTCAGGAAAATAGTAAAAATTATACTTTAATTATTAATCTATAATTTGGCACCACCTTAGCCTAAATTTAAAATAATTAATCATTAATCCAATAGATAGTGACATTGTAATGTAATTAATAAATAATTGTTAATTTGACAGTTTAATTCAAAAATAGGTCACTAGTGGTGGCAGCGTAGTATAAATTAAAAATTAATGATAATTTGGCAGTTATTTCAAAAATAAATCGCTAGGGGAAGTTTGGATTGTTAGGGTTATTTGGATCTTTACAATAGTTCTTCATTAAAAATATATATTAATTTCTTCTTGTATTATGTGAAAAATGCTCATATATTATTTCACCATACGAGAGAGAACAATTATAATTTATCGCTTGTTAAATAAATTTATTTTCTTAATTTTAATTGCAACAATGGAACAAAATTTTAAAATTTTAGTTCAATTCATAAAAATATGTTAGATAATAATGGAAAGACCATTATTATCTAATATATAACAGGATGAATGATCTAACAAATTTTTGTTGTCAAAATTAGTGGTCATATTCTATCAGTATTTTTTTTTATGTATATTCATAATCAGTATCATTCATAACTTAGTTTTGTTTCATTATAATTTTTCTTTAGATGAGGGAATTTATATAAAAGTATTTCATTCATTAAACATGCTTTTAAATAAATAAATTTAATAATTAAATAGTGTATAATATATACAATACAAAATTCCTTTAATATCATTCGTCTTCCGATTAATAAAATTTCGCTTATAAATTATTATTTTTTTATGATTTGCCAATTATTTCGCATATGGACAGTGCCAATAATATATGCAATAATATTTTTTCAAAAATAAAATTTTGGAAATTTGTTCGAAAAAAATACACATCCGTCGAGGCGGATTTGAACCACCGACCTATGGATATCTATAACCACTACAGTCCACCGCTCTACCAGCTGAGCTATCGACGGAACAAATTACAGGTTTTCTTACCGCTTATATATATTTAAAAGTTATAATATGACCTACTTAAAACCTGATTGAAGTAGATATGTCCACTGGAGCGACCTATAAGAATCATTTGAAAAACGCGCAATTATGCAATATTAATACCGAAACGTCTTTCAAATCAAATTGATTCAAACTATTATAATTCTGTTTTAAAAATATGATGATAAGCAACACCATAACTAGATATTTCTGCGTCCGGGTCAAATATGCCCCCTAAAACTTTTGCTAAATCGGAAGCTTTGTTTTTCACTCTTGTCTTCTAATCCTGTTCGCCTCGGCCTTGTCGTATGTTGATGACTTAATTGATGATAAGACAAGTAATACTCTAGAATGAATACAATGATAAAATTGATTATATAATTAATGAATATACAACTATATTTCTAAGGCTGAAATGTTTCGTATTCACATTTAAGTTAAATCAAAAATTTAAAAGGTCACTAGGAGTATAATTTGGCTAGTTTAGGAATATTTGGATGAAATACTTCCTTAGGTTGAATTATGATTAATAGAATATTTGAATTTATATATTATGTATGTATAAATTTATTTATTTTTTTAATATTAAATGCATATTTACAATAATTCCAATTTTTTCAGTATTTTGCAGTTTATCTAGGGAATCAGTTATCCAGAGTAATTTATTTTCCAACTACCCCAGTAAATTATAAGTATATTTTATACTGTGATAAAAGTTATAATTTCAGGATCCCAAATTCTTGGGATTATAAGTCACTATGACCTCAAAATGACAACTGTTTAAAAACACTCTGATTCCTGGAACTTAAATCACTACCTATTTAGGACATTCTATTTACAGATTTGAAGAGGTGATATAAAGTTTACAAGGAGCCAAATAGCTTTGTACAAAATATAAGATATGAGCCACTTGATTAATATAAAACTTACGTTTCAAATCAAATTTTATGCAAATTAAATTATCTATGTAAATTATTGCATAATTACAGAAAATTAAAATATTATGTATTGAATTTAAGTTTACTTCAAGATAATTGACTATTGCAAAATGATATACATATACAGTTTTTCATTATATATATAACTTTAATATCAAGAATTAACTATCAAAAATGATATTAACTTTCATTATAGTTTTATAATCATGGTTGAAATATGTCTTGTAAACTGCTACAACTAAATATAAATTATAAAGATGTTTTTAAATTTTTTTACACACAAAAATTTTTTTATGTAAAATTAAATTTATAGAAATCAAACTTATGCAAGTTAGGAAGTTTCAGTATGGTATGGTATAATAATCCAAAAAGCTGTATTTTTATATCACAAGTATTTCAAAGTCAATTTTGTTTACATTTATTTCAAGAAATATGTATTTTCTAAAATTTTAAAGAAAATAAAAGAATATTGTCAAAAATACAAACACAGATTGTATTTAAATTCATATTTATATGTTAAATGAACCATTTATGAATGATAATTCATAAATGGTTCATTTCTACTATACTACTACACTATAAAAAAAATACATTTTTTTTGAGTTAATAAACATAGTTATAATTGATATATGGTATTTTGTTAAATATAACAAAAAAACTATATATCAATTAACTAAAAACAGAAATGAGAACTATGTTTAAGTATAAATTTTAATATAAAATCCAGAAAAATGAAAGTTATTTTATGTTAACTTTGACAAAAATTCAAGCATATATATTTTCAAAATTTATCATTAAAAAAAATATATAAAATACTGGAGTAACTAAATATTTAGATCAAAATATAATAAAAGCTCCTAAAAAATTTCTAATTTCAATCAATTGTCTCAAGAATTCTTGTTAATAATGCATTAAAAATTATAAGAAGAAATATTTACCAGGTTATCATTATAACTAATTTTCATTGTGAATTTTTGGTAATTCCATTACCAAATTTCTGGATTTGTGATCTCTGGTTGTAATATTTTTTTTTAATTTGTATATTTAAAATAAATTATCAGAATAATAATTGCAAAGACAGCATTAATCTAACAAGAATTATTGATCAAATTCATCAGAAAGCCCATATTCTAAAAACTTGTTATTTTTCCAGAAAAATAATTGTAATTATAAAATATAGTGACAGTTTCTATACAAATTTTATAATAAATCATTAAATTATAGTAAATTTAATTTGGAATTTTATAAGAGAAATAATTTTGGCATGATAATGAATATAAACTAATACTGAACATATTTATGTTAGTTGACTAATACTGAACATATTTATATTAGTTGAATAAACAGAACTTTATGCAATAAATTACGACTTAATATTTATCTGATATTCTGAAACAGAAGATAATAATTACAGATTTAATCTAATATCATTTTTCTCTTCAAATAATTCATTCCTCTTATTTTAATTAAGATTAGAATTAGTCATTTATATTTTCTTACTGTAAAAGTTTGCAGGACTGAACCCCCAAAGGCATCAATTAAATGAATTATCTGTCCATTAGTGGAAATAAGTATCGTTTTCCCATCTGGACTAAATTTTAATCCTGTCCAATCACAATTTGTTTCATGAACAAGATTAAACGTATTAAATGGACCCTAGAATGTAAAAATAAAAATTAATTATGATTTTTTTATTTTGATATTATAAAGATAAAAATAATATCTTATTATCTTTTTATTCTTACCTTATCAAAAGACCTGAGATCATACAATTTCACTATTTCTGAATTAATACCAACAGCAAATATTATACCATCTGGATCAAAATTTCCAATGGGTCTTCCAGTAAGATGCATTAAACCCTTAAAAAAATCATTAAAACAACTTTTATTAAATTCTATAGCTTCAATTTTAAGTTATATTCAAATTAAGATATTTAAAAAAATTATTACATAAAAATTAATAATAAAATAAAAAATCTAGATCAAATTACATATATAAACTGAATATTTTCCAGTTTACATATATAATTTGGACTATATTCTTACATTAATTGAATTTTATGCAAGAAAAAGGTAAATTAAAAAATAAAAGTTCTTAACCAGAAATTCCTAGGAATATATATGAATGCTCATCAGTTATTTTATTTAAAATTTCACAATGTTATAGAAAGTAATATTTCATTATTGAAAGAAAGTAAAATTCTGCATGGAATGATAATATACCAGAAATATGACATTTTAAAATCAATATCAATAAATATATATGAAAAAATAAGCAAAACAATCTGACCTTTTTAATATTGTAAACTGAAACTCTTTACAGGAAGTTCTCAGTTTTTTAGTTCCTGATTTGAGTTTTTTCAAATATGCAGTATCAAAAAAAAATTATGAACATTAATTACAATAAATAAATGCTAAACATTCATAAAAAGATATATATAAAACCATGTACATAGTTATACAATACAATATAACTTAGTATATAGAAGAAAGCATTCATTCCTACAAAATTGGGAAAATCAAAATGGTGGATCAAGAAGTAGAAGTAGCATATGCTCTAGCCACCCTTGTTCACTGGCAAATTATGTAAATAACTTTCATTCCTGAGTTGTACCTACAGCATTATTCACTGTATAAAAGCTCATCTAATCATTTTTTGATGATGACAGAGAAGAATAAAAATTCCTTAATATTCATACGATATATATAATTTCTTTATCATCATAATTTATTTGATTTTAAAGGCTCTATTTTCATTTATTTAGATAAATAAATCATTATTTAATCATATACAGTAAAACCTGTCTAAGCTGGACACTGTAAAAGCCAAAATCCTGCTCAACATGGAAAATATTTTTATTCCCAAACAACTTCCATAGAAATATCAAAAGAAAATACCTGTATAACATGGAAACTGTCTAAAGTGGAGATGGAAAGCATTTTAAAATTTTACTGAATAAAATAACATCTGTATAAGATAGAAAAATAATAAATTTTTCTCAAATAAGTTTTCATTTTAGAATTAGAAAACAAAACTATCTATTCTGAAATTGAAAGTTACTTTAGTTATAATAATTCAGCTACAATATTGCATATTATTTAATCAAATTGCCAATACAGTACAAATATTATAGAAAATTAATGATATTATATTTGAATAATCTTAGAAAATTCGTTTATTGGAATTGGGATCAAGTCTACAGTCTGGGCTGAATTTTGGCATTTATGAGACTGTAATATGCTGCAACATGGCTATTAATTAGTTTATATTTCATTTTGTATTCTTGCCTGGGATATTTCACTTTCATTATCACTTTTATACTTTTGCTGTTTTTCTTGAAATGATTGGACGAAAGATTAACACTTTTATCATTACAACTGAAAATAGATCTCATCAAATGTAGCGAAAAAATTAAAATGAAACCTAAAGAACTGGCTGTTAAATTCAAATGTGGAAAATCTCAAGTTTATGAAATTCTAAAACATAAGGATAAAATAAAAGAATAATGGCTATCGGGTAAAAGGAATTTAAATTCCAAACGTAGATTAAGAATAACAGGAAATGAAGATCTAAATTGTATTCTCTATGATTGGTTTGTTGACACACACATATCATCACACCACATCACATTAATTTTGGAATTAAACAATAATTAATAATTATTTTATTAATTTATGTTATGGTGTTGCTATATATTGGATTAATAATTACTTATTTAAAGTTAAGTTAAGATAGCATCATTTATTATTTAATAATCAAACTTTAATATTTGACTAATTTGTTGTAATAACTTGGATGTCAGTGGATTTAGTTCATGACAATCAGAAGATTCAAGACAAGACAAGTAATACTCTAGAATGAATACAATGATAAAATATATACTACTATATTTCTAAGGCTGAAATGTTTCGTATTCACATTTAAGTTAAATCAAAAATTTAAATTTAAACAAGAGGAAAATTTTCCATCTTCAGACTAAATAAATCGAAATATTTTTCGTTAAATAAATTCTTTTAAAATCTGATTAAAACTTCTTTGATATACGTATTACATTAGTGGTTCTCAAAGTGTAGTGCCCGTATCCTTGGGAATGCATAAAAATTTTCAGGTATGCACGCTTTTTGCTTGTCGTAATAAATAGTCTATCTGCAGGGCCACATTTATCCTTTTGGAGGCCCTAGTCACAACATCATTATGAGGCTCCAAAATAACAAGTATATTTCAATTTCATTTATGAATATAATATTTAAAAATAAGTATTTTATTTTTCAACTATAACTGGGCTGTTTTTATATTGTTGTTTGTGAGAGGTAAGGTTTTTAAAATATGGCCCCATAGAGAGTGAGACCCCAGCTTGCGCCTTATGGTAAATGCGGCCCTGCTATCTGTTATATAGGATGCCTGTTATTTTTATTTAATGATAAAGTGATGCGTGATTAAAAATGCATGGGCTGCGATCTTAATCCAGTATTTTTAAACTGGATTCTGTAATAATTATCTGAAGTTCCGGTAATTTTAGAATATTAGCAATTTTTCTTAAAACTATAAAACTGAATTAAAATATTTTAATGATAAAATTATTTTTTACCATACATGCTTAAACTTGAAAACTTATATATTATACCTAATTAAATCCTTACGCTATATATAAATGTGTCCGGAAATATACGATATTTCTCATATTTTGATTTTTTAAAACAGAAATAAATGAACTTAACAGAAAATTTACGATGCAGTTTCAACAGAAAATGCATCATAAATTTAAACATCACTAAAAATAACCAGTCAGAGTCATAAACAATATGGCCGACTTCCCGGTAACAAATATCCTCGTATAAATTAACTTTTATTTCTGAATTCAAATAATATATAAGATTACAGTATTTCGACTTTTTGTCATCGCTTGTTTTTCTTATATTTGAGATAAAAACATATTTTTATTAATATCTCATTAAAATTTCGTACTTATATGCTGTTTAAATAAATTGTAAGATATAAAACGGAACAAAAAAAAGCCATCATGAGTAATATGTTGATAGTATTAACACTTAAAAAGTCATGTGCAAAATAATTCATATGCATTTTAGATATTTTTACTTTTCCAAATATAATGAATAACATTAAAATGAGTAATTATGCTGGTCCCGTGATGTTTTTTATAATAATTTTATTGTAAAATTCCTTTAATATATCTTCTAGTCGAATTCGTTGTTTCTAATTAATAGAGTTGTCTGATGAATAGCTGGCGAATTTAATAAAAATTACAAATCTATACTAAATTCGCCACCTATTTTGCATGTGACAATGCAAAGACAAGCAACAATATTTATCAAAAATAAAATTTAGAAAATTAGTTATTTAAAGTAAAATAAATAAATAAATAAAAATAATCCTTCCGTCGAGGCGGATTTGAACCACCGACCTATGGATAGCCATAACCACTACAGTCCACCGCTCTACCAGCTGAGCTATCGACGGAACTGATTAACCCTTTTCTTACAGCCTATATAAATTTAAAAGTTATGACATGACCTACTTAAAACTTGATTGAAATACTTATGTCCACTGGCGTGACCTACAAAAATCATTTCTAAAACTTGTTATTGCGCAATATTATCGCAGCAAAACTTTAGGAACCGATAGTATTGAAGATTTATAAATTGTTAAAAATTCATAAATTATTTTTAATTTTGGATATGTCTGCGCATCTTCAACGTACCTGACTGAAATTATTTTAATTTCGTATTATAAATATGATTGTAAACAGTGCCATAACTATATGTTTATTCTTCCGGGCCAAATACATTTTTACGCTGCCTAAAAAACGTTCGACAAATTCAAAGCTTTGTTTTTCAACTTTTGTTTTCTTTGCGCAGAAGTGCGAGTATTTGTTCTTCTCGTCCTTGATACTATGCTGTTAATAAATCAATCATTGCTGCAGCATGAATACTGATAGGATTGATTATAATCAATGACTAAATTATTCTTATCTAATGTTTCCGCATTCATATTTAACTTAATAAAAAAATTTAATTTAAACAGCAAAATCCTCCATCTCCAGAATAAATAAATCAAAATTTTGCTAAATAATTTCTATAGAATGCTATTTATTTAAAAGCTTCTTTGATATCTGACACTAGTGATTCCTCAAGTGTGGTGCCCGCAATACTGGTAGTACAGTCAATAGGGCGAACTTTGGACCACCCTGTAAATATGCATTATTTCTTTGTTTGTACTTTTTACAAATTAGATATAGCCTCGCTAATTTTTTTATAACGTGCAAAACTTATATTACTACCGTCTGTTGATTAGTTTAAGTCCCAGAATACTTCACAAAACTCTCACCAGGCTTCACAAAAACACCTATTGAAACACACGTTTGTCAAACGGTATATTCATTTCGAAATTGCAGATATCTACGGGTTAGAAATGTACTAAATAACTGTATAGAGTTGATTCTTACTGTCTAAGTATTAGTAATCTTATGAAACTAATGTGCTTGACATTATAAATATATTGTTATAAAGAGAAATTCGCACACACGTTGAAAAATGTCTGAATTACGGGCAACTTCGGACCGGGCGAGTGGTTAACCTGCTGGTTTAATTTCATTTATTTTCAAGTCAGTGCATTATTTTCGCACAATTAGTATATTTTATTCATATATTAGATGAATGCTAGTCAAAATAACTGAAAAGTAAATTTTATATAAAAATTAGATTATAAAATATAAAAGCAACATAACTCGTTATGGTAGGCCACGGTATTATGCGAGAAACTTTGAAATTTTTATAAGTATGAAGAGTAATTTTTTTCTGTGATTTTTTCCCAGTAATTAGTGGTAATATAAAACATATAATAATTTTGTTTATATAAATATTTTACTATATTAATATAATACATAAAATATTTCTTATTTACGTTATCTTAATTCTTATTTATTACATGACATTTTCATTTAGTTTATTCTGCAATTTTGAAAAAAAGTGAAAAAGTGGTCCAAAGTTCGCCCTATTGACTGTAAATAATAATTTTGTTTATATAAATATTTTACTATATTAATACATAAAATATTTCTTACTTACGTTATCTTAATTCTTATTTATTACATGACATTTTCATTTAGTTTATTTTGCATCTAAGTTTAATTCTTCAAGTGGGCAAAAATAACGGTTTCAGGGACAAAACACCATGAAGAAGTTTTTTATTGATAGTAAAAATAGATTAAATAAAGTTATCATAATGAAATTACAGTTTTTTTAATAGTAACAAAAATGTACCCTACATAATATATTAAAAAATTTCTGTATGCAGCTAGCTAAGGCAATTTTTTTCTCATAATCATATTTGTTAGATTCTAAATGTGGTTCACAGTTGTTCTGGACTTCAAATTTGCAGAAATAAATAAATTACAGTTGATTTTTAACACGTGGTCCAAAGTTATCATAGTCTAAAGGTAACTTTGACCGGCTATAAAATAGCTTGTCATTGCTAAATAATACAAATTCCCTTTACAATTTATATAAAAGGCATAACTTCAATGAACATGTATTCCAACGGTTCATGCATGAATTGTTTTCAAGTGTATTTAGAAGTCAAATTTTGAAAAAAAGTGAAAAAGTGGTCCAAAGTTCGCCCTATTGACTGTACTGTATATAAAAATTTTCAGGAGAGTGTTTTTATGTGTCATAATAAAAATATGGGTTCCGTGATATTTTTGTTTAATGATAAAGGGGTGAATGGTTGAAAATGTTTGAGGACTGCTAACTTAAATCACTATTTTTCAAAGTGGACGCTATAATAATTCCGAAAATTCTGGGAGGCAATTTCAGAATATCAGTGGGTGATATTCTGAAATTGAATATCATCTACTGATATTCAATTTCACATAATCCGTTCAAACGACGATGCTCGCTACCTGGATTTTTCGTTAACCGATCATCGCTTTACCATAGATTTTTATGGGAATTTGATTAATTCGTTCTGGAGACAAAAAAAAAATTATATAATTTCTTACTACGTTTATTTATATGTAATAACAATCGAGTATATACATACACAGTCTTGTATTTTCAGCTATCATGTTTATTTTCCGTTTGTAGGGAGTTAAAGAATTTGTCCAATGTCGAATGCTTCTCTTTCTTCAGAATTTTTCAGAAGTGATTAATAGCATTGTCGTTGTAGAGATCCGCAAGCCTATTGACCTCAGCCTGTTATGGGTGCCATTCTAAGATCAAAAAATAGTAAAAACATTCTTTTATCTCCTTTAATAAATCCGATTTTTTTTTAACTGTCTCCGAGTTCATTTTAATCGGGAAGAAAGTCTTACCCATAAGTCTTCGAATGCGCAAGGCGTAAGTCTGTCATCTGTCATTCTGCGGGTCCACAGTTTGTTCTGTGACGTGTTCGTTGTCCGAACTTAAAAATCTTTCGCGAAAGTGTTCGTTATCTGATTTGTTTGTAATCTAAACTGTTCGTTAAACGATACCCATTGTATTAGTAATTTTTTCTTAAACTATAAAATTGCGTTAAAATATTTTTATGACAATATTTTTAACTTCAAAACATGGTGCCACGCATGCTTAAACTTTTAGAAGAAATCTTATTTCTGCAAAAACACCCATTGTATTAGTAATTTTTTCTGAAACTATAAAATTGCGTTAAAATATTTTTATGACAATATTTATTTTTACTTCAAAACATGGTGCCACGCATGCTTAAACTTTTAGAAGAAATCTTATTTCTTCAAAAGAAACGAAATGTCACATACGCGCATTATTGCGTGATCTTTCGCAGTAAAAGCGAAGTTACGTAATTCGGAATTGTAGAATGGTGATATTCAACTGCATCATGCTTGATCAAGTAATCCGACTGCCATAATTTTATTAAGAAATAGATTTAAAATAAATGATAAATTTGTAATTTTTTATGGAGTTGTTTCTCTAAAGGAATTAACTACTGCAGTTTTTTTTTTTAAATAATGATAAATTTTTATATATACTAGCGGTTCTCAACCTTTTCGAAGTCCCGTCACACTTTTCATTATAAAAAATTTTTGGCAGAACAGAAAAAAAAATGTATATTTAAGATGAATTTTCGAGGAACATCTTGGCAGGTTGGCCAGAACACCAATTGAGAATCACTGATCAATACTAAAAATTAAATATTATGCATTATATAAACAAATTTTAGGTTACTTATAAATGTGTCCGAGAATATACATTATTTCTCGCATTTTGATTTTTTTAAAAATAAATGAATTTTTAAAATAATCAGCTTAAAATTGCATTTTATATCTTATGTGGAAAACTGAAATGATTCAACAGAAAATGCATCGTAAATTTTACCATTATAAAAAAGACAGTCAGAGCCATAAACATGGCCGACTTCCTGGTAACGAACGTCCTTGTATAAATTAACTTTTATTTCTGAATTCAAATACTGTATACGTTTACAGTATTTTAACTTTTTATCATTGCTATTTTTTCTTATATTTGAGATAAAAAGATATTTTTATAAATATCTCATTAAAATTTCGTAGTCCTACTTATATGCTGTTTAAATAAATTGCACGGTTTCAAACAGAATAAAAAAGGAGCGATCATGTTGGTAAATATGGTATTAACACTTAAAATGTCATATGCATTTTAGATATTTTTCTTTCTCAAATATAATGAATAACATTTATAACGAGTGATTATATTTGTCTCGTGATGTCCGTTATAACAGAGTTTTTATTGAAAAATTCCTTTTCTTGGCAATCATAAATTTTTAAATCTACCATACTTATTGTGTTATTGCGTTTGTGTGTGAGTTTCGTTCTAACAGAGGTTTTATTGAAAAATTCCTTTTCCTGGCAATCATAAATTTTTAAATCTACCATACTTATTGTGTTATTGCGTTTGTGTGTGAGTGTACAATGCAAAAAAAATGCAATAATATTTATCAAAAATAAAATTTAGAAAATACGGTAATCCAAGGAAAAAAAAAATTCTTCCGTCGAGGCGGATTTGAACCACCGACCTATGGATATCTATAACCACTACAGTCCACCGCTCTACCAGCTGAGCTATCGACGGAACTGATTGTAATTTTTCTTACAGCAGATATAAATTGAAACGTTATGATATGACCTACTTAAAACTTGATTGAAATATGTATGTCTACTGGAGCGATCTACAAGAATCATTTCCAACACCCGTAATTACTCTGCATTAAAGTTATAATTTTGGAAACATGACATTGACTAAATTCTTATTTTAGAGAGGTCAGTAGCTCAATCTCTCGTTACACACGACTGAAATTAGAATACTTATAATTACATATATAAGGCGGAATTTAACATGAATGCTGTACCCTACTGATCGAACTGATTATACCGTTTCTATCTAAAATTTTCTATATATAAGGCGGAATTTAAGACATGTATTACTGTAACATGAATGCTGTACCCTACTGATCGAACTGATTATACCGTTTCTATCTAAAATTTTCGCATTCAGATTTAAATTAATGCAAAAACATGAGGAATATACTGTAATTCTATCCCCAAAATAAATAAAGAAAAAATCAAAATACTTTCGCTAAATAATTTACATTTGAAGACGGCATGACCATCTTTTGCCATAAGCAAAGGAAGCAAATACTGCTGATTCCTTTTCATACCATATAACCTGAATAGAAAAAAATTCCTGCATAAAAATGCGCAGGAATAAGGACAGATTTTGCGAGAATGCGCTTTGTACTTTTACAATAAAAGAAAGGGAACCTCTATTTTTCTTGGGGGTCTAAGTAATGCTTAAGATGGTCTCGAAATTAACGATTAATTATTTTTATATCTTACATAATCATAAACAAATATCTAAATTTATTACTAATTGTATGCTAATGATTAAAATCCGACCTCAATATCTTTTTATCTTGTAGTTCTACAGGATAACGTTATCACTCATCACCAGGGCCGCCGATAGAAATTTTCGGGCCCGTGACAAGTCTGTGGTCTGGGCCCCACTTAAAAAAGTGCATCACTTTGGTTTAATAAAAATCCATATAAAACATTATTTGAAAAAGTGTACAATAAATTCAAAATTCGATATACAGTATTGCATACCATGTTATAAATATAATAGTTTATTTTGGCACGACTGCTTTGAGTGCTTGTTTGGTGATAGTGCTCTCTAGCAGCGGGCTGTAAACTATCGGATACGTTTTATGACAGGTCAGAGCCCGACGGTCGGGCCCTTTTCGATGCCGGGCCCCTGACAAAAGTTCATGGATATCACCCCCTCTCGGCGGCCCTGCTCATCACCCTTATCTTGAGAAAGATTTAATAATTTAAAAATAGCAAACATTTAATCTACAGGATTAATTATTACTACTCTAAATTCAACTTTATTGGTCTCGCTCTCCTGTTAAATTTCATAAAATCAAATAACTCAAATGTTATTAAACAGAAAACTTTAAAAATGGAGAACATTCAAAATTTAAATAGTTGAAGCTAGAGTTAATTCATGTATCGAGATCATATTCAATGACATGATTATTTTATAAAATCTCAAAAATAATACCAATAGCTCCGATATATTGAGAAAAAAAACTGAAATTGAACGCTCATCATTTTTAAACGGTGCAGTTAGAAATGATACAGCTACATTTTTTTCTTGCCCTGCCCTTGTTTCAGTTATATACTGCTGAGTGAGTATCAGCAGCAAATTATACAATAATAAAATGACAATACCGCGAGTCGATAAAATAAATATTCAGAGACTACTGTAAAAAAAAATATATTCCCTGTTTTTTGTGTTTACACAAATGCGAGTCAAACAAAACAAGTACAGTAGCAGCAGCGAGGGCAAATTCCTGGATAAATTGAAATTTTGGAACTGTCCTAGTACATTATTGTTAATTAGCAGATTTTTAATATGTTGTCTTCACTACGCATGATAATTACTACATAGTATTAATCATATACAGGGCCGGATTTGCATTTTTAGGGGATCTAGGACGAGCAAGCTTTGGGGCCCCTAAAAATTCAAATCAGCTACACCTAATTTTAAAGGCTCCTTATAACTTATAAGGAACCTTTAAAATTTTAGTTTAATTTTAAAGGCTCCTTATAACTTATAAGGAACCTTTAAAATTTTACATCTATCTAGCACTTTAATAAAAACCCATTTTTTCTTATTAAAAGTTTAGATATCCAGTACTTTTAATTGATAAAAACCCATTTTTTCTTAAGTTTATAAAAGTTGAAAACTGATTGATAGTTTTGGGGCCCCTAAAATTGCGGGGCCCTAGGACACGACCTAGTCGGATTATTGGTAAATCCAGCCCTGATCATATAATTATTAAAAATTTTTTAAACATTTTCTTAGATTGCTATATAAAATTCTCTTTTCCAAATATTAATGATAAAGGTTAACAACACTAAAAATTAATTTTAAATAAGAATAAGCCAAACAAATAAATTATGTATTATTTCAATCTCTTTTTTCAGAATTAACTGAAATGATTTAACTCAATAATCTACATAATTCTGATTTCTAAATTAATAATTATTGTAAAAAATTTTTCTGCATGAAATGCAGAAAAATTTGAAAAAAAGATTGATTGCAAACAAAGTTGATTTTTAATTTTATTTTAATAATATAACTTTATAAAAACATCACATAAGTTGATGTGTAATTATATTTGGAAATAAAAATTACATAATAATAATAATAAAACAAAAGAAATAATTTATTTTAAAATTTATATACAAAGAAATACATCTGTACAAATTGCACTGATGCACATCAAAAGTACTTTATTAATTTACATTAATACCAGTATACCATATATTTTAACATTAATTTGAATTTAGAGGCACCTTTTATTGCATTACAAATAGAAATTGAAAAAAATCTACAAAAAATTCATAAGAAACAAATGTAAAAAGTTTAAAATTGTCAGTAAACTGTTTTTATCATTATGTTAACAAATATAAAATTGAAGAGAAAAGTATTAAAACAGTTTGAATATCTAATTATAAGAATTATTTTAGTGATTGCAAATTTAGTACATTTCTTTGAATATATAAGTATTTCAAATGATAACAGTACCTCTCTGTTGACAGATATCTAATTCATAAAACAATCTTTTCAAAATATAACTAATATAAGTCATGCCTGTAAACATGATTGTACTTATTCAATTTCTACAAAATATTACACATTATTCAGTATGAGATCTATGCTTTGTATTTTATACAAATATCTCATACTGAATATTTGATATGTTTTTCTTATTTATAGAAAATATCAGTGAATGCTAACTGAATAAGACTCATAATATTCAGTTTTCGTATTAAATTTGTATATTTACGATTGCTAATTTTTTTTGCACAAATACTGCACTCAATTCTATAATATACATATGATGTTATGATCCTACAAATGCACTTTAACATCAATTCTCAATTAATCTGAAGTTGCTACTCACTAAATTGCAAATTACAAAATTCAAAATATGATACTTAAAAAATTATTACTGAATGTCTAAAATATTAAACTCAGATTACAAAACAAATTCATAACAAATCACAAATAAAATCAGTCTTAAATAGATCTCAAATATTTACTGCTATAATAAAATCTTAAGTTTTTTTCCACTTTGCATTTATTCATTCATATTTTTTTAAATAAATTTATACATCTAGCTCTTTTCTTTATGTCAAACTTACAGATTTTAATGAATTGAAACACATCTAACAGTGAGATAGACTTCAATTTCAAGAATTCGGTACTAAAATTGTGCATTAATATGAGATTTTTAGTAGTGAAAAGTATATGTTTAGTTTATGTAGTGAAAATAAATCCCTTATTTAGACAATCCAGTATAAAGTTTTATATAAATTTCAAAGTATTCACTGCCACAATTAGTTTATTCATATGACAGATACCTCAAGTACATACTGCATTATTAATAATACTCAAACTATCTTAAATATTTAAGTGAAAAGCTACCAAAATAACAAACAATAAATATGTGAGCAATGAAAAACTGTACATTGTTTCAATTAAATTCTAAGATCATTAAAATGAATAAATTGTGTTGAAATTTAAAAAAAAAAAAATCAGACTATTATTGCATTTTGAAGAGAAATTTAACTAATAGCAAATATTTAAAAAAAAATCTTAAAATTAGAAAACTTTTTTGGATACTTTTGGCAAACAGCATTTATATATACATTATATAAGCAAAAATTCAATAATAAAACTGAATCTTGGATTTTTTAATAAAAGATACAATACATAAAAAAAATTAAGAAATTTAAAAATTTTCTATTTTGATTACTATTAAAAATTTTAAAATGCAGTCAAAAATAAATCTCAAATTTAAATATAACTTGAACTTTTAAATTGACAAATTAATTTTATCGTTATTGTTATAGTTATTTTATCTCACTATAAATTACCATTAATGAAGAGTATAAAAAAAGCAATTCATGAGAACCAATTTAGAAAAAACAAATTCTCAAACAATGCAATTATAATTCAACATTTCTATGTAAAGAAATCCATTACCTCAAAATATGAAAACAATAAATAAAACAATATTTTAAATTAAAGAAAGACTAGATAGCAAAAAAATAATACATAAATATATAATTATTTTACTCTGTAAACAATTAACTTTGAACTTGTTATGTATAAGTATGTAAATGAGCGAGTGCGGAAGTTTCGTCACTCTAGTATAAAAGAGCGACGCAATCGACAAGTTTTTGAGGTGTTGTTTGGTCGTGACGAAACAATACCATTACTTAAACAAATAAAAATCTCTCCTAACTGTAACATATCAGCAGAGGAAATGACTATCTAGAATTTATCAAATCATATTATTATTTGCTATATCTGAATCCATTCAGATGTAATGAATAATAATGATATGATTATCTAATATAAACTGTTTGCAATATACAGATATGCTCTGATTTATGTATCCGAGTTCTGCAAAATTCAGTTATTATATAAATTATTTTCCATTATTTTTTTCTTTTTTCAGTTATAGAACATAAACATTTACTTTACTTGTAAATTAAAATGCAAACATGTTTGTTTTCCATGTTTAAAAGTTCATGTTGTTTGATTTATTTATAGTTGTATTGTTTGCTGACTTTAACTACCATATTACTAGTATAATATCATTCTGTTTGGATTGTATTTCTTTCAATAAAGGAACAATATGATGCCATAACATTATGTAGATGCAATCATCATAGCTCCAGGAGCTTTTAATTCAGATTGCTTTTTTTAATTATTTTTTTGATTTACACATTTAAATTTGGGTTAAGTAAACTTTGATCCCAATTATTTGTAAAAGTTGGAAAATAATATTACAGGTAGTTCTCAACTTATGACTGCCTTGACTTTAACTAACTTGTACTATCACAGCAATTTCGTTGATAAATTCTGTTATTGGTCAATGTAATTGATCTGGAATTGATTCTTTGACTCAATGATTTGAGATACAGAAAGTATTCTTTTTGTGTCTGGATTGTATTTTTGTGTTTGTCAAGTTTATTACAATAAAGTGGAATATAATAATAAATATTTAAAATAATTCATAAATTTTAGACATTTCTGACCTAAGACAGTGGGATTTGAAATTCTTGGAACTGAACTCTGTTGTAAGTCAAAGGACTATCTGTATTTCTGATATGAATCACTTTGAAACTGATTACTAACTTGATGTTTTGCAAATTACTGCATAACATCACAAACAGTTTTCCAAGGGCAAATAGACTATACTTTATACCTTTATTAAAATAATAAATTCTTACAATAAAGGAACAATTTATTATTTTAAATCATTTGTTGCATTATAATACCAAATACCAATGTACTTAAAAATTAAATATTGGGCTTGCTATAATGTTTGTCTAAATAAAATAAAGAATCAAATAAAATCATATCTATATGTTTGGTTAGTAACATAAATATTGAAAAAAGACTATTTTAGAGACATACTTCAGTTGTTTGCCTCTAAAATAGTCTTTTTCAATACAAAATTATAACACCATTTTCTGAAATCTTTCTGTCAATTGATATAAGGATTGTTAAAAATGATGACTGTCTGGAAAGTTTTTTCCATTTACAAATAAATTTCAAGTAAAAACAAAAATTTTAAAACAAATATTTTGTTAAACAAATTTGTGGACTTTGCTTGAAAACTGCAGTAATTCTCAAGAATAAGATTCCAATAATTGCAGTTATAAAGAGGAATCAGAAATCAAAATAGAGAAAATTTAATGCTGGTATTCTTAAGAAATAGTTGGTCAAATAAATAAGATATTATTTGCAATAGCAGCAAAAGTAATTTTTTTTAATCTAAAGAAGGTATTTTAATGCTTTTATGTTAAGATCAACATTTTCATTTCCATTGGTTGTAAATATTATTGAAATAATCTTAACATATAGCATGTCATATTTCATTGACTAATGTCCATTGGTTTTAGAATTATAAGCTTTTGAAAAGCCAATATTTTTAATTATAATATGAGCCTTGCTAATCGTATTGAAAAAATGATGATGATAACTATATTCTACTCATTGTCTCTGATAATCTTACAAACTTGCAAGATCTGACAGCAGTCATTTTTTTATGGAGTGCAGAATACTCCATTGTTTCAAAAAACTGAGTAATTAATCTTTTTAGTATTAGTCATTACTATCCAAACAATAACTTGCAACAAAGAATTTCTCTTGCTATTTGTGTAATAATATTAATTATTTTAATTTTTATAATTATATGTAAAAATTGTTTAATGAAATAGTTCCTTATTTTATTGATCTTGTTTTATTTTCCACATTGCTTTTTTCATAACATTGAATTAAATATTTTTTTCTTGTGTGAATCTGCAATTGGAAAATTTATCATATCATTCATTTCAAAAATAAAATAATTAAAATTCAAGATTCATTTTAAATTTAATCATTGTTTTCTGAAACTATGACATTCTCATTTCCTTTATAAATTATGTATCAGAAAATGTTTGTGACAGTTTACAATAATCATTTTAATGCTTGTTTTGTATAAGAACAACATTAAAATGACAGTTACAGTTTTTTAATTGGTTTTTTAATAGTTTTTATCTCTAAGATGTAGTTTTAAAATTATTTTAATGTTTTTTTCTCTTTTTCTAGATCCTAAAGTACCTGATAGTCAAAACACCCAATCTTCCCAGCCAAATTTTGTATTTCCATCTCAATATAATGGAGCCAAAATGACCCCAAAAGTTCGGGCACATGCATTTATTGCTCTTGGTAAACTCTGTTTACAGAATGAAGATTTTGCAAAAAAATCAATTGCAGCTCTTGCTAAAGAGTTAGTTTCATCTGATGATCCTATAATCAGAAATAACATAGTTATCATTATGGCAGATCTTAGTGTAAGATATACATTATTAGTTGATCCATATATATCTACAGTTACTGCTTGTTTGAAAGATTCTTCACCTTTTGTACGGAAACAAACCTTAATTCTTTTAACTCAGCTTTTACAAGAAGATTACATAAAGTGGAAAGGTAATTTATTTTTTCGTATGCTTATTACTTTAATAGATGAAGACAATGAAATTCTAAATTTTGCAAGATACAGTTTAGGTCACTTATTATTACAAAGACATCCTCATATGTTTTTTCAAAATTTTGTGGAATCTGTATTTTTTTATAATTGTTATACTGCTCATTCTTCTTACAATAAATTCAGTCAAAGAAAGGAAGAAATAGAACTATTTGCATTAAATGGTTGTAAAAATAAAGATAAAAGAATGATGTTATACAAATTTATGTTAGAAAACATGAATGATGAAGACAGATTTAAATTGAATTTAAAACTGTGTCAAGAAATTTTAAGTGCTGTACCAGATATAATCCCTTTAAATCAAGAAAGTGCTGGCCTTCTTCAAGATGCACTTGCGATTTTATGTTGTGATGAAATTAAATTGACATCACTTACATCATCAGCACAAGATGAGGTGGATGATGGTGATGTAGATGCAGCTATTGTAGCTGCTGCAAAAAAGACAATTATTTCTCATATGGTAAAGAAAAATGTAATTGAAAATATTGTCCCTATAGTAATAGCATTAAAGCATATTTTTGAGAAAGTAAAATCACCTTTGTTAAAAGATCTCATGCTCTTTCTGCGTGAATTGCTAAAAGATTATAAAAATGAGCTTAAAGAGATTATGGCAGCAGATAAGCAATTAGCCAAAGAAATAGAATTTGATCTCCGGAGGTTTGAACAAAATCAAGAAGAAGAAATTCAAGAAAATGTGGAACAAGCTGGTGAAAAAGAGGAAACAGGAAAAGAAAAAGCTTTTCAGAAAGAAGCTGAAGGATCAAAAACTCCACAAAAAACAGATTCACAACAGAAAAATCCTGAAAAAGACAAAACACCAGCAAATCCAACTGTAAGTAAAAGAAATTGTTCTGAAAAAATTATAAATTCTGTTAGAACAGCTAAAAGATTAGTTGAAGAAGTAGCTAAGCGAAGAAATACCATAGTATTACCTACAAATCAAACAGAAAAACTTGATTCGTTACAAAAAAGGTTTTATTCTGAATTACATATTAAACTACCTGTTGTTTCATTAGAAAGAATAGATAAAAAAGTGCTAGAATTATCAAATTTAACTCCGCGAATCTGTTTACAAAGGAATATTTTATGTCAGACACCAAAAAGTCTTAATAAAGTCAATGCAAAACCAAAAACTTTATTCCGAGTTACAAGTACACCTTCAAGTGAAACAAACAAAACTCTCCAAGTCCAAAATGATATTAGTACCATATGTGCCTCACCAAATGCAACTGCTCAGAATATAAATTATAATGAATCAACTCGGATTGAACTTACATGATATAAAATAGTGAAAATTTTCCTGATAAACTATTCAAAAACTAAATTCAGAGTTTTATCACATATGCAAATGAACCTCATATTTTCATCATGTACATTTGTTTTAAAAATCATTTATTGAATAAGATAATACAACTTTTTTTTAATATTATATGGGAAATTACATTGGAGAATGCTAAAATTTTGTTTTTAACTTCATTAGCTGTCTAATATGTATATTTTAAATTGTTAATTAGAAAATTATATATGTATATATTATATATATATTGAATTTTAGTTTTTCTATTTTAAAAAATTACTTTATCAGATTAATAATTTATCCTTTGATAGATGTAGAAATAACAATAATGATTTGATTCAGAAATATTAAATATTGTGTAATTATAGAATTAAATATACAATATTTAATATATAAACATAGAATCATTGATGCATTTAAATATAGAATTTTTTAAAAATTATAAAATTTCCCAAAATAAAAGCCAAAGTTTTGATTTCAAGAACATTTATAATTATAATTTATTAATAACATCATCATATTCACTACAATAAATCAAATTTTACAGTTTACTAATATGCTGTATATTTAAAAGGGAATTGAGTTCTTATAAAAAATAAAACTTTTGTATATATGATTGTGGGGAGAAGCTGGAACAAATTAATCAATTTTCAATTAAATCTTATGGGGAATCGTGCAACATTTTCAAAGATTTTTTGAAATTCTTAAATAAAATTATTAGATAATTTTTTTTTCGTGGGATAAAGTTTATACTGTATTTAATAATATATCTGTAAATAAATATTGAGAATTTAACTTGTATATTAAGTAGTTTTTCATTTATATAATCATTAAGTTTAAAATAACATTTAATAGTAAAAGTAATTAATCAATTTTATATAATTTATAATTTTAAATTCATTCATCATCATATTCTGTCTTGTCTTTGAAAATTTTAAAATAATATTTAGCCATTTAAATTAGTACAAAAATTTCATTACACTATAATGAAATAAATTTGTTAAGAAATATGATTTCAAATATAAAATGTTCTATGGATTTAATATCATTAGTTATATTTTAAGTATTGTATACATTAGTGTTGTATTTTATGTTTTAAAATGAACATTTTAGGTGAAAATTGAAAATAATCAAAATTATTCTTAGAAATCTAATAAATTTCTGATAAAATATGCATAAAATATTCTAATACATAAGTATTATTTGTATAATATCTTCAGATATTATATTGGAATCTCACTATACTATTAGAAGCACATGGGATAAACTGATTGAGGGAACAGAATCACATTTCTTGTCTCTCATTTGCTTTGAGACATCTTAGTGAGTAGTGAAATTCATTTATTTGAATTGATATTTTCTTTGAGTGCAATAATATTATATAATTGATAATATTATATAAATCCATATTTATCTATATTTTATAATTGATATTTTCTTTGAGTGCATATTGTTAAATGTATATAATATGTTATTGATTTAGTAAATATATATATTTGGAAATTCAGTATTACCACATTATCATAGAAAAATATAATTTTAGTATAATTAATGTGAAATATAGTTAGAAAATATTTAATTGATTTCTCGTCTTTTCTCTATTTTATTTGTATGTGATTTATAACATTCATTTTTCTCTTATGTTTAAATCTAATTGAATTTAACACTTCAATTTCTTTTATTTATTAATTTAGAAGTTTGTAATTCTTCTTTTAAGTATTAATTAAAAAGAGATAAATGCAATTTTAAATCACTGATTCCTTTAAATATTGAATAATATATAGAATGTTCAGATCAAATGCAATTATGATATACACTTATATATACAGAGTGTTTGGAAAGTAACTGTATGAACTCCCTGTATATATAAACGGCTGCATAAGAGGGAGTGACATCCGAACTTTTGTCACGGGCTCGACCTTCAGGCCCTGACATGTCACATAATGTGTCCGATAGTTTGCAGGTCTCTGCCAGAGCACCCAAAGCAGTTGTGCCAAAATAAACTATTTCATATATAACATGGTATATAATGTATCAAATTTTGAATTTATTGTTCATTTTTTTAAATAAATTGCTTAATGTTTTTTTTTTTTTTTTGGGGCTTTTTTTTATTAAACCTATGTGATGCACTTTTTTAAGTGGGGCCCGAGCCACAAACTTGTCATGGGCCCGAAATTTCTCTCGGTAGCCCTGTATATAAATGTACTGTATATCATAATTGCATTTGACCATCAGAAATTTAGGATGACTAAATATTAACAAAATACAAGTGTTTCTTGAATTATGAACATATTCCCATATATAAATAGGCTATTTTATTTCAAATTTTATAAAAATTCAAAAACTGTACAAGAACTTTAAATATTACAATAATAAAATAGTATACAGTGGGTGATCGGTTAACAAACAGTTTGGATAACGAACACTTTTTTGAAAGATTTTCTGATATTTGTATATATTTGTATATATACATACATATATGCAATTAATGATTGCTATATATTTTTTTATTCTAAGGGAAATGAAGATATATCATCCAGTAGATTTGCCGATAATGAGGTAATTCGTTTAAATTTGATACATCAAACGAAATGCTGTTTATAATAATAATAATAATAATAATAATTTTAAATAAAATTTTTCATTTTAGGAATTACGTTATTCACTAAGATCTTTGGAAAAACATGCACCTTGGGTACACCACATTTATATTGTAACAAATGGACAAATTCCTCATTGGTTAAATCTTGATAATCCTAGAATATCTATTATTACACATGAGGTATATAATATATTTCAACTTAATATATTAAAATAATAAAACATTTTAATTTAAAGAGAAATGTTACAAAGTTTTTATAAAAATTGAATTAAAATTTTTTCTTTATATCATCAAAATTAATACAGTGGGTGATTGATTAACGAACAGTTCGGATAACGAACACTTTTGAGAAAGATTTTTATGTTCAGATAACAAATACTTCACAGAACAAACTGTGGGACCAGCAAACTGCTAGAATAATAAGTATAGTCTTTTTATTTATTTTTAATTTTTCAATATATCTAGTAACTAAGTATTTATCAATTTCAAATCAGTTAGAATGAGAGTGATTAAGATTTTATATGTCTGAAATAGTTATTATCTATCAAATAAATAATTTGCTAAGAATTAATCAATCAAATAATAACCAAATTTTAGTCATGTAGTCCTAACAATAATAATTTAGAATAAAATGTAATTTAAAAATGAATAAAATTAGAATTATTTATTTAAAATAAATTTTCCCAATTGTTCGATTAACAAACACATGTTCAGATAACGAACACTTCACAGAACAAACTGTGGGACCCACAGACTGACCGAATGACAGATCAGCCGGATAGCTCCATAGTAAAGCTGTGACTTATCATTCTGGAGGATCCGGGGGTCCAACTCCTCCAATTTTAGGAGGGTTTGGATCATTGAAACCCATCCTTCAATCTTCCGGTTGATCTCATCATGGGTGTTGGTCAGCCTGTGATGCTGACAGAATGACAGGTCAGCCGGATGGCTGTGTGTTAAAGCTGTGGCTTACCATTATGGATGATCCAGGGTCCCACTCTCCAATTTTTCGGGAGGGATCTGGGCCCGGCCCGTTGAAACCCATCCTTCAATCTTCCGACCAGCAAACTGACGGAATGACAGGTGGGCTGGATGGCTGCATGGTAAAGCTATGGCTTACCATCCTGGAGGATCTGGGTCTCACTCCTCCAATTTTTCAGGAAGGGTCCTGGCCTGGCCCGTTGAACCTCATCCTTCAACCATCCGGTTGACCCCATCATGGTGTTGGCCAGCCTGTGATGATCTCTATAAGTGTAGCGCCGGCCCGGCCCGTTGAACCTCATCTTCAACCATCTGGTTGATCTCATCATGGGTGTTGGCCAGCCTGTGATGAGCTCTATAAGTAGCCGCCGGCAGATAATGAATATCCCATGAGGATATGGAGGCTTAACCGAACTAACCAATATCTCATGAGGATATGGCTGTTTAACTAACCTAATGGAATGACAGGCTTAGGCCTTGCGCGTTCATGGACTTTTAGGTAAGCCTGACAATGTTATTAATCACTTCTGAAAAATCCTGAAGGGGAGAGAAAAGCAATTGATATTGGACAGATTCTTTATCGGAAAATATTAGTCAGTTCTCGTTATTCGCGGGTTCTATGTTCGCGTATTCGACTATTTGCGAAAATTTATTTGTAACCACAAAATCGTTATTCGCGGACTCCCGCTGAGTGGCGAGGGTGACTGTTACCAATGTACACCCTTTCTCTTTCTCTCTGGGGGGAGAGGGAGAAAGGAAGTTGTTTGTTACCAAACGTAGTCTCTGAATCGGTTTGCCGGAAAATTTCTCGTTACCTATCCTTGCTCACTGCACAGATCTCAAGTAGGCCAAAAGCTTTTTCATATCATCCGCAGGTCTCATAGAAGATTGTGACCCTATGCTTGAATGCAGTCTCAAATTTAGACACCTAACTACCTGCACATTTGCTCCTTACGCCAAAATTTTAGATCTGAGGCAAAAAGCGATGCAGACAAGGCTGATGCAGTTCAGAAAGACAATATGCCAGCTTGCAATATCAAAAAACTAGCAATCAAAAATAAGATTTTATTTACTACATAGTTAATGTAAAAAAATTAAATAAAGATTACTGTAATTATAATACTGTATACAGTACTATTTACCCATCAAAAATAAGATTTTATTTATTACATAGTTAGTGTTTTAAAGATCAAAAATAAGATTTTATTTACTACATAGTTAATGTTTTAAAAAATTAAATAAAGATTTTACTGTAATTATAATACTATATTTAATTTTTAAAAATATTAACTAAGATTACTGTAATTATAATACTTGTTAATGTTTTTAAAAATTAAATAAAGATTACTGTAATTATAACACTGTATATAGTACTCTAATGTTTTAAAAAATTAAATAAAGATTACTGTAATTATAATATTGTATAGTTTTAAAAAATTAAATAAAGATTACTGTAATTATAATACTTTATATAGTCAAAAACTATCAATCAAAAATAAGATTTTATCTACTACATAGTTAATGTAAAAAAATTAAATAAAGATTACTGTAATTATAATACTGTATACAGTACTATTTACCCATCAAAAATAAGATTTTATTTATTACATAGTTAGTGTTTTAAAGATCAAAAATAAGATTTTATTTACTACATAGTTAATGTTTTAAAAAATTAAATAAAGATTTTACTGTAATTATAACACACACTGTATATAGTATTTATATACATTGCATATACTGTAATTATTTATAACTAATGTAATACAAATTAAATAAGGTGTCTGTAAACAGAAAAACACACACAAACCAAGTATGAAAATGCTGGAAAGAAGGGTTTGCAGGAATCTAACTCTGTATTTCCCATAGGCACAATGGTTCACTATTTGCTAATTCAGTATTCATGAAGAATTTACGGAATATAACTATCGCGAATAGCAAGAATCAACTGTAGATGAAAATGCAAGACTATGTATGTATATATTACTGTTATTACATATAAATAAACATAGTAAGAAATTAGATAATTTTTTATTTGTTTTTTTGGGTCTCCAGAATGAATTAATCAAATTCCCATAAAAATCTATGGTAAATCGATGATCGGTTAATGAACATTGTTTTGGAACGGATTATGTTTGTTAATCAATCACCCATTGTACAATGAATATAATATAAAACTATATAGTTATTTAATATGCCATCATAGTATTTCAAGATGAAGCTTCTATTAAAAATCCTCTCATTATAATTAGATAATTATACAATGGTACCTCGCAATTCAGCATTCCACATTTCGACAATTTCACAGAAAGGTGCATGCACCTGCATGGAATTGTGTGATGTCATTTATTATTTGTATGGTTATTTGTCTGTTCGTGTTGGTCTACTTTGGTGTTCACTTGTGTTGTTTGTTTTAATTTTTCAATTCTACATTTTTCAGAAAGTAAAAAATTTGTGCATCCGTAATTGTTATTTTTTTGAGTGAAATTTAGAGATGGGTTCAAAGAGAAGTGAACAGAGGAATAATTCAGGAAAGAAGAACACTTGATTGAGCATAGAAAAGAAGAAAAAAATTCTAGATAAAGTGCAGAAAGGTAAAAACAATTACAGATGTAGCTCAAGAGTATGGTATTCTAGGACAACTTAGCAATGTTTTGCAAACAGAGAAAGAAGATTATGGGTGCTAGTGTATGCTAGAGCAATAAAGATTTTTGACAAGAATAGATCTTTAATCAATGAAGAGATGGAAAAGCTGCTTCTCACCTGGATTAAATAAAGACAGATGAAGGGAGATCCATAATTTAGGCAATGATCTGTGAGAAGGCTAGGTTAATTTTCAAAGAATTGATAATATCTCAGATCAAATTGAGAAATTTAAAGCAAGTTTGAGACTGGTTTCATAGATTCAAATGTAGAACAGGATTAAGAAGACTTTATTCCAACATCCAAGTGCTAGTAAATTGTGTGTATTGTGTATAAAATAATGTATTTTGTAATTTAGTGTGTAATGCAATAGTAAAATACATATAATAAAGTAAATAATATAGTGTATCTCTCTACCTCACCCATGTTAGGGGAGTGGAAAAGTCTAACAACAAATTAATCTATTTTCTATAGTCTTATATGGGAAAAAGTGCCCCACAATTCAAGTTTCCCAATTTGACTCTAGTTCAGCAATGGATTAGTGTCAAATTGCGAGGTACCACTATATTCAAATCTGTGAAACAAAGAAATCTCAAATTTATCTAATTAATATTATCTGTTATATATATGGTGACCGTACATCTTTTATTTCACTGCTTTGCTTTTAGATTTTTTTTTTTCTAAAATGGCTATTTTGTCCTTTATTTTGTGAATTGAAATAGTAAATTGAATACCAGCGTGCAATAGATGGTCCACTGAAACATGATACTGTCCTTTTCTGACAGTGCCATGTTTCTGTTATGTCACCTATGAAAAGATCGAAGAAGGGCAAAAAACTGATCAGTCCTGCCAACATAGATGAGTTGGAATTTTAAATACTTCACAGAGAAACATATCGTTTAAAAACACAGAAGCAAAATTTGATGATTTTTAAAGTTTCTTGAGATCTAATGCTCCACTGAATGAGTATTTTCATTAGTGAATAATACATGGATCATTTAGAAAACCCAATTAAAAGTTGAACCATTGGAAGCATGCATTTATACCAAATGCAGCTTTGACACGATGTGTATAGAGTTTTATGATTTTTTAAAACATAAAACCGATTTATTAGAAAAAACTCATTCTTGTGAAAAATATTCAAAGTTAAATTTTTTTAAAGTAAGAGCATGATGGTTTAAAATGTGTTGTTCATTATATTGCATTGTTTATCATTGGTATTGCTTATTAAATTTTATAATAAATGTTATAAGGCTTTTCAGTTTTAGTGAAACAAATAAATACAATTTGCTTTTTCTTATTATAAAACCATTTCTGATTTGCCCTTTATTTTCTCCAAAAAATATAGTCACTATAGTTATACAATATGTTATACACAGTATTTTTAATACTTGTAGGTTCAGTATAACAGTAAATTTCGAGTTATGAACAAATTCTATAAATGCTGTAGGTTTGTAAATTACGAATATTTGTATAATATATTTAATGCATGAAAAAAAAAACTATGTTTATGGAGACCTTAATATACATGCAAAATATTTTAGTATATGTTTTATAAATATAATTTATATTCCGTTTAATTAAGAGTTGATCATATATTATTGGGTTATAATGAACATAAGTTTGTGAAAGATTTCAAAATGTTGATAAAACTGTGATGTTTTTAATAACATTTGAATGCTATCATTTGGTTTCATATTGATTGTTTTTGTCTACAGATTCATCTATCCAATTCTTTCTCAAGATTGTTAAAATGATCAACTTGATTTATAATTAGGATTCTTGATTATCTTAAAATAATGTAAAAATATTAAAATATCCAACACAAGTCTTAAATTAGGTCTCTAAATGTTTCTTCTGAGAGAATTAAACCTTGATTCTTCAATATTTTTAAAAATCTTTAACTCATTAATTTTTCTCAAGATTTGTTACAGTACTTGCAAGTATTTCTTTCATTCTAAGTAAAAGATCCAGACTAGTAAATTAAAAGTATAATTATAAGGTAAGTTTAACTATTTTTCAGTGTTTGAATGGCATATATATTATAAAGTATAAATAAAATTATCAGTTTCATTCACAATAATAATTTAATGTGAGAATATGATATGAATCATTTCTGAGAATTTTAAATTTGAGCCAAATAAAATTATTTTAAGAAATTTTTACCTGACTCAAGTCTACTTTCTTCATGTTTGCTAATTAATCTTTAAGTTTCCTTTCCTGACTAATATTTGCTAATTATTCTTCAGTTTATTCTTTTCCTGGTTCAGGATGGTAATTTTAAAACATAAAATCAAAATCTTTTTAACCGCCACTTATCATAATTGTTAAAAATAATGGTAATGTTTTTTTTAATTACAAAATTAAGTTTCCGATATAGATGTGTAATGTAATTTTAAATGAAATGTTATCATTTAATTTTTTCCCACCAATTGATGCATTGTTGTTGAATTCAATAAACATTTTTTTTTTCTTTTTATCATAATTAATCTAATACTGTTCCAGATATGAGATTTTAATTGACATCTATACAGAACATAATTAGCCAAGTTTGCAATGTTTTTAAATAATAAATGGAGAAAACCAATTTAGTTAGCTCTAAATATTTTTTGTTTAAAATTAATTCATAAAAAGTTAATGATTAAAATCATTATGGAGGGTGTTATGCCATTAATTTCTAACTAAATTCCAGATTTGTAACTTTATCGCCAAGACACAATCAGCAACTGTAAATAAATAAATAAATCTATATTTTATAGTTTATTTTTAAGAAATTGGATAAAATATTTTAATTTTTTGAAGTGCTATTATAATTTTTGATTGTTTCATTAATCGTGGTGGGTTTGATATTTACGAAATATTCCACCAAGGCGTAAAAACTGAAATATAAAAACATCCGAGTGACATCACGCAGGGCGTATCTTGTGTCACACCAAACATATTCTGCACGCATGGAAACTGTTTCGGTGTCTTACTATCTATCTACCTCGACCGCGTAAAAAACGTGGAATCTTATGGTGATTACATTCTTAACCCCGTTTCCTCTAGGAAGTACGGGTTTTTTGTAGTATAGTATAGCATCTGCTTTTTTCTGTAACCACTTGGACGATTAAAAAAAAAAAATGAAGGTTACTCAGTCAATCATCACTTGGCATTTATCCAAATGGCAGCAGATTGGAACTTTCGTGTTTATTTTCTTTCAAGAGGAAAATATCACCGGGGTTTAAATAATTTTGATGGATAAGATTCATTTTTATTCACAAGCAACGAATAACTTAAAATTCTTGGCGTCATAATGTGCTGCTCAATATATTATCGAAGATGTTTTTTAGCAGTTCAGAAAGAATTCGAAATAGATTAATTTTGATAGTTTCTAAAAACAATTCCCACCGTGAAAGCATAATTATGCACTATATTCCACGTAAAAATTACTGAAACAGAATAAATTACTTTTAAAGCATAGAATAAAATATAAAAGTTTTGAGAATCCTGGCAATCTTGCTACGTTATGGTAAAACAATAAAGTATCGTCAAACGAACTTTATTAATAACGTTGTTTGTGGAACACACTTCGCTGTATTTTTAATTTCGCGCACAGTTTGCTCTACACAAATTTTACTAAAAAAAAAATTTCGCAATGAAATAAAATGAAGAAATAACATCTAGTAAAAATACGAAATCATGTCACATTTTTGTGTCGTTATCCGCCCTCTTCTGATTCATTTTTTAAAAGTTCCAACCCATGTTTAAGGACATTCATAATGGAAAATAACATCCCAGTTTTGATGGCGCAACTGTTTTTAAAATCAGGTTTAATCTTATATCTTCGCTAAAAGAAAGAAAAATGAATACAAAAACGAAGTTACAAAAATTAAACTTTTAATAACAACACATAATATACAGCAGTTAGTGATAACCGTTCTGAACGTATTTTGTTATATGGATGTTTTGTTTAATATAAAATTTAACTCTTACTTACAATAAATCAAGAATATTTTGATGGAAAATTAGTTCATGAAACAAAATATTTATTTTTAATATGATTGGCGTTTTCGGAAAACTTCAGTGACGTAACTACGTTGGAGAAAGGCCCAAGTGCAAGGTATCAACTGTGAGCTTAGTTTCGATGTGCGGCCCTTATTTGTTGTATATCTGCATGTAAACGTAGTTACGCCGCTACAATATTTTATTCGTAGACAACATAAACACAACACTGGCTTACCAGAATAATTCGATAATAATTTAATATATATATGTATATGCATATTTATTAGAAAAATATTAATTTTTAGATCGGATTTATCCAATTTTTAAAATTTCTACGCCTGGAGTCACGTTTCTGGTTTAAAAAATAATAATAAAAGCTTTTTTTAAATCGTTCTCGGGCATTAAACTTAATTAGTTTCACTTTTCCAAACTAAGTAATAGACCCGAACCAAAACAAACTTGTCATCGCACACCTTCCCCATACGCTTTAATATCAATTTGAATATCTGTTAATAAGTGAAACTGAAACGTGCGCTTTATCGAGTTTTTATCGAAAGAAGAAAAAAATTGGGTTAAAGTTCTTGACGTTCTTAGAGTTGGAAGTTTCTCATAGAAGCATTGTAATCTGGCCGATAGTTACTTCCTTTGGAGCGTCCCGTCCTGTGGGAAAAGTCGGAGAATCTTTCTTGGTCGGTGGGTTGAGGAGCAACTACCATGATAGGCTGCAAGTTCATCGACTTTCTGGATGCAGTCGATTGATTGTCTGCGACAAAAGCACTGTTAACTTCTCCTGAAAGGTAAACAAAGTAATGTATAAAACTTCGAATAGGAAGATCAATTAAAAGTAGTAATAATGCTCCAATTTAAGTATGCGAATTTTCATTATTCATTCATATACCTGAATTTTTGATAGAAATATTTTATCAGGCATATCAAAACATAAATAAATCAAGAAAAGCGATTGTACTATATGAAATGAGTAGAATCTTCAATAAAGCAGTATTTTATGAAATATCTGCAATCTTGGAACAGAGTTTGTTTTGTTGAATCCTCAACAAAGCAAACTCTGTTCCAAGATTTAATTGTAAGGAGTAACTCATCAAATTTGCGCTTTGCTTTTTTTTTTTTTTTTTTTTTTTTTTTTTTTTTTTTTTTTTTTTTTTTTTTTTTTTTTTTTTTTTTTTTTTTTTTTTTTGTCCTAGACCGACATAGTAAAGAACTCATTTTTCTACAGTTTTAATTATGTGATAAGTCAAAAACCTATGAGTTTATACAAATACAGAAACATTATAGAGCCTACAGATAATTATTGCTTTATATCAGCAAAGAAATAAGTTAGAATTACCAACATACTTATTATTTTATCAGTTTTCCTAAATAATTTTTTATATTGTAATACCAGATAATTCTGATTTGTGCCACTTTTTTGAGAAGGTACGATATATGCAGTGTGACGAATAGTCTTCTGGATTTTTTTTTTCTTCAATTTTAGATAGGTTAATGTTCATCTGAATGGTTTGAATACTTGTATTAAACGAAACCATTATTAATTGCAACTGTTAGATTTTTAGCTTTCCTAGACATAATCATTTAATGAATTGTTTAACTTCTCCCTTTTAATGCGTTATTTAAAAAAGTCATAAAGATGATGTGTCAATAGTTTATAGATCTATAATTACGGGATTAGTTTTCTTTAAGTCTGATCATATAATACTATAAGCAAGCTTACACTTTCAAACGAGATTATTATGGTAACTGAACAAACCCATTAGCCTAAATAAAGCAACAAAGGATTCACAATAATAGAATTCTGACCATTCTGAAGGAGGATACGCTGTCTTTGTTCTACTATTGTTTTCAAGATAATACTGCATTTAATCTGAACTTTTATGTTATGCATTATTTTTATAAAGGGATTTTCCCTTTAATGATTAACTTCACGGAGAAACATCCCTTTAAACAGGAAATTTTATTTTAAAAAAAATTGAAAATATTCGATATTACTACGAATTTCAGTTCCATTTAAAGATTAAGCGTACCGGTATTTACAACGCCTTTTCCCTTGAAAGTATACTTTTGTTTAAAAATCAACAATTGTCGTTTTTCCAACTTTATGCATATCAGTCACGTGTATTTTCTCCGTTCTCATTTAATCCACCCTCACAGTCACGACCGTCCAACGCTTAGTGGGTCGTGATGAAGATATGTAGGCCTAGGTAAAACGATTCATTCACGATTGCAATACAAACCTTAGTGAAAACTGCGATGAGTAAAAAAATTGGCAAACACCCACTTTTAAGATTTTAGATTTAGTACACGAGATCCATCAAATTAATCTAGCAATTATTTACTATGGAGATTTTAATTTAAGATTGACACATCTTGTTCTATTTCTGTCAATTATCCAATTTTCAAAAAAAGGATTAGCGAAAGTGGTTTTGGAATATGGTTCAAGGAAGATGAGGATCTACATACAAGGATTATCTTTTTGGATTTTTTAATCCTCTTACCGGATGGATTTATTTTAATTAACAAACACTTAACGGTACGTGGTCCGTAAACAAATAAAGGAAATCTGAAGTTTACCTTTATAAACCGATCCGTTTGTTATGTATTGCTCTGGTAATAATTTGACGTAACGAGTGCCCAAAACAAAAGCCAAAACTGCCAGAACCACACAGTCGCAAACTCCGATGATGGCTAGAATGTATGCCCAACGTATACCACATTGTCCTGTATTGTAATCATCAGCATCGGGGCCGCATACTTCTCTGACTTCAGCTGCATCCCAGCCTGCTGGGAACGTCAAGACACCAATCACCATGGAAATGGCTGAAAAGAGAGATTAATGAAATAATTCATCAGTTATACAGTACATTAAATTAAACAATTAGCGGACATTAAACTAAGAAAAAATCCAGTAAAAAGTATACAGCACTAATATCCACGCTCATCCAGTGATGGATGAGCGTTGATTAGCTGTGTGGCATGTTTCTGTTTACGCTGCATTTGTATCCCATTATTTCTTTGTTATTGATTTGTCCTTTAATGCTTTTACAGAATAGAATGGTTTTTATAATTAAAAAATAGTTTTCAGCACCTCGGGACTTGTGTTCAAGGACCAATTTACATATAAATTAAATCACTCTTGATTAATAAAATATTAAATGTATTTGAAGCACCTCATATATTAAAGCCCACAATACATAAAAATCGACTCCGCTTGAGTGGAACATGATTTTATTATTCAATATGTAGTATTTGCATACTAATTGAATTATAAAACTGGGGTCAAAAAATAATATCAAAATAATGACAATAAATACAGTATGTTGCGAGAACTAACATTTAATTCTACGTCCAGAAATAACGAAGATTTATTAAATAATTTAAAATTTTGTTTTAAGCCATTTGAAATTTTAGTTTTTTTCCCCATTAATTTTTAAAATATTAGAAAATAAAATCGATTAATCTAAGTTAACTTAGATTAATCGATACAAAAGCCAGTTTTGTATAAAAAAGTAAGCATATCGGAAGGTAAATAGTAGCTTCATATTAGATAAGAATCAAATAACCAAACGGAATTTGTTAGTTTTAACAGTCGTGACGGCCTCAAAAAGTTTATAATAACGCGGTTTCCCACGCAGAGTTTAAGTGTTTGTGACCATAATTTTTTCTTGGATGCAAGTTTCGTGAATAATTTTCAGAATTTAAATTTGAGTACAAGGATCTTTTCATTGACCATTTCCGTTTTGCTTAGTTCCGGATTTATTAAGATTCTCTATATCATTATTTTTCTTTATGAAAATCTACATTCCATGTTTCGTGGAATTTAAATAATCGGTTTAGATTTTTTATAGTTTATAAAAAAATAAATGTAAGCTTATTAATTAAGGTTGATTACCTCTATTGTGGAAGGTTCCATAAGAAAAATTCGTATCGATTAAAAAATTTATAAAATTTCTTTCTTCCAAATGTAACAAAAAATCTTAGAGTCAAGGAGACATTCCATCCGCATTCATTAATCTGCAGATCACGTACTATAAATATTCAAAATGGCAAACTACAACGGAAGTCGTACAATTATATTTTAATTTTTTTATGTTTTGTTTATTCATCATTTTCTAAAAATCTCGACGATATAATAATGAATACAAAATAAGAACATGATGAGTAAATGACTTTTATAAGGATAAAAACGTTTAAGAAAACGTAAAAAAAAAGGTCGACAATAGCAGAACAAATTGTACCATGTATTCCTGTTCATTGAAATAATGAAACAGGTTAAATGGCCGATGTAATGATCTAAAAAATGAAGGAAATGTACTTTAAAATAAAGTGCTTTATCAATTCTAGAACGATGCGGGTTAGTTAATTAAACCATGTAAAGACATTTCTAATGTTTGGAAAACCGCCATTTTTTAAATTACATTTTCCAAAAATTCCATAATTAATTGAGATTTACATCGTGATCGTAAATAGTTAAGTGATTAAAATAAATTTATACAAAAAGTTCTTTATCGTAATAATTAAAATATTCGTCAGATTTATAATTTTTCCCCTTTCAGCATTATGCAACGCTTGTTTTCCATGAAACGTTACAATAGGTTTTTTTTTTTTTTTTTGCGTAAAACATTCGATTAACTCGCAGTACGTATTAACATCGATTAGGAAATTTATTCGAGTTTCGTTAGCTTAATGTCTTACGCAGGACCATATTATTAATTTTTATCCATAAGAATTAGGTGAAGTATTTTTGGGACGAGGTCGAAACGTGCTATCAATCATATTCATCTTTTACGAAAAGATGAAGAAATGCTTCAGTAGGACACACCGAATCTCTTAAAGGTTAAATATTTATAACGTGGAATGCTTAAATAATAAATATTTTTTAATAATATGGTTATTTGCATGGAATATTTGCAGAGATGCAAGGAGTTGTAATCCTTTAGTTATTTAACTCATTTTTCAATCAAATGCTTAATTTTAAAGGGAATCGAGTCAAACGGAAGTGACGTCATAGACGTTTAAAGACGATCGTTTGGTTATTGCGATAATTTTTATTATTTTTAAACAATGAACTTTTTAAAGACAAACTTTATTATTGATTTATCAAAAATGAATACATTTTTAAATAAAAAAATTAATTATAAATTTTCAGCTAATAAAATTAATTTTCATTCATTTGATGAAACGTTTAAATAAATTTAAAATTAATTTTTAATAAATAAATAATACAGTTTTACTATTAATTTTTGAATTTAATTTAAATAATTTAAGTTATCACAATAACCATCTAAGAAAGGGTTCCCAAAGTTTTGCCTAGGTGGGCCAAATTGTAAATTCCAAAATATTTGGCAGCCAAAAAAAGATTATAGAAAAATGCGTTCAAATCGATAAAAAGTTATTCAGAAGGGAAAGATTTATACTAATATTATAACATAATCGCTATTTATTTATGACAATAATTACTTTTTATTACAAACCGTTTAAAATAACTCATTTCAAAAATAATTAAACAAAAATAACTAATTTCAAATAATAAAAAAATAATAATAAATTTATCAATCTGAAGTGTGTGACTTGTTTTCTTTTAATAATATCATTGAGTCTTGGTTCTAAGTCGATTGAATGTATTCTTAACTCCGCTTGTAAATGTTTATTAGTTAATTTTGATCTCAACTTTGACTTATTAATACTCATGATTGAGAGAGTTTTTTCACTTATATATTATGAAAAAACTTTCTCAATACATATTTGGAAGCACTTATATATGCATTTTTTTAACTGAACAGTTTTTAATTATAATAATGATAAAATTTATTTATTTTTTGTAAAAATGTAAATTATCTCTATGTATTTAAGATCGCAGATAATCTGACATCGCGGGCCGCATTCGTAGGGTTTGCGGGCCTCACTTTGGGAACCCCTGATATGAGTTGTCCTAAACGGAAGTGACGTCACAGATATTTTTCTATTTTAAAGTTTCGGATTGAAGAATGGGTGAAGACTTTTAAATTAACCTCCTATATAAATCTTTAGATATTTTCTACATGGCTTCAGAAACACTTATGAGTGCCTGACATCTGCGAACTGCATTGTTCTAAAATATTCTTAATTCTCGCCAGCATTTAGTCGGTATTTCCGTTTTATTTATTTTTTCAAGGACTATCTAAGAGCAAAATCAATTGGGCCTCTCTTAGTTGTAGCCAAGAGGCCCTCAAAATATGATTTTTGCCTGGAGTCACAATTTTTATATAGATAAACCGTTCTATCTTTTCGTTTAATCATATTTTAATAAACTAGGGATTAAAAAAGAAGAAGAAGAAAAAAAAATAGAAGAATAGTTAAACGAATTAACGCGATCAATCTTGAATTTTTAGAAGCAAAAAAACTGTATTATTTATCCAAGCAATACAATATAAGTTACATATAAAACTCGGGGAACGAGTTTCCTGCATAGCTCGGAGGAGAAATTTTTGAGATATTCTTTTAACGTTCTTGGTCGAACGATTAAAAAAGTATAAACTCTAAGCTTGATGTTGCGATACAGGTCGGTGTATATGTATACAGCAGGACCTTTAAGTTAGACATTTTGTATGAAACTATAACGTTATGATCGAAATATTAAAAATTCTTTTGCTAGGGTCTGTAACTCCTAAACCAGAAAGGATGAGAATGAGAATAAAAGGAGAACTCATTGTAATGTTTCTAGCGTATCCTAACTCCTGAACAAAGGCCTCCTTTTTAGCTTAAAAGTCCGGGGTTAAACTGCCTCCGGCTACCCTCTCTACCGTCCTACTTCTTATCGAAGAAAACTGATCTAAAATACTGAACTTTGCCAGTTCTCTAAAAGCTATAAACACGAATACAGAAACCTTATACCAATTAATAAAGAATCCATTACATTATATTTTTTAATTCTAGAGTTCTCTTTCGTTTGTCTATTGTTCTCTGAAGTCTGGCACTTCTTTCAAGGACTCAATCCTAGAATCGAAACTACAACTATTAGAACAGATCTATAGTATTCGACGTGAATGAATGCCAAACCTTAATTTTATTGTCTAGTTTCATCACGATCTCCATCTAGAATATATATTAAAAAAAATCATTGGTAGATTCACACCACGTGATTCATTTCTCGAAACATTCCATAATAAGTGACACGCAAAAGTATTAGGGGCAGGACGTAGTTTATAGGCGTTGGTTCTAATAACTATTGCTTTGTTTTGAAGCATTAATTACTTCTGATCACGTAGGGGCGTCGATATTAATGATGGATTAATAAGTACCACATTCTCGAATTTCTCTTATTATCAGCTTCGATATTAAAGAAGGTCGTAAAAATCAGTAACGATCCATAAAATGTTAAGTTTATGGAATGTGGATGTAGATATTTGAACAAGACATTACTGCATAGTTTTTCCTGTTAAGCAGGAACTTGATTTCGAGGTCTCTCTCTCTCTCTCTCTCTTCGACATTCATTTCCTGAATGAAGTTGCTCATATTTTAACAAAATTGGCGGAATGATGAGTATAAATAATGCGAGCTATTAACCATACGTTAGTTTTAAGTCGTGTTCCAGAACAAATTTGTTTCTAATTTAACTAATGATGGCTTTGTTTTTTGATCGTGTCTGTGCTTTTTATAGTTCGTAAAAAAACAGCGCGCTAAAGGTCATCGAGCGTTAGAATATTTTATTTTGTTAAATATAAAATGAGCGAAAACTACAGACACGGTCTGAATTTACATATGAGCCTCTCAGAAGCCAAATTGATTAACTCCATTTTTTTTTATAAATTTCTCAATTTTAGCATTAGAACAAACATTAGTGCAAACATGAGATTGGGTACTAAAATTGAGAAATTAAAAAAAAAAAAAATGAAATTAATCGGTTTAGCTTCTCAGAAGCTCATATAACTTACACAAATTACATCTTAAAGCCTCAAATTGTAAAGGACCTCAGCTTTTCTAAAAAAAAAAGAAAAAAGAAATATTTGAGAGGTATCTTTTAAATTTACAGCTTAGAGACTACAATATTTATAAATCTGATCCTGATTACAGATAAACTTCAATTTATACAGCAGTCACTATTCTGTAAACATACTTCTTTCAATTATAATTATTAGCTAGAAATATAAAAACTATGATCGATTATTATTGAACTAATGACAATTTTATTTTTATTAAAAGCTATTTTATCAAGATAATAAAATATAATTTAAAAAAATCGTTACATTTTATACAAAATAATCAGAATTAAAATCATGTATAAATCACGATTATAAAAGCACAACTGGGATTTAATACAAACAAAAAAATGAGTTTTGGGCACGGATTTTTTTTAAATTAAAAATGCATGTTTTGTATTTTATTAAGAAATTCGCTTTAGGCACTTTTAAGCATCTAATCAGAAAGTTAAATTTTGAATTTCGACTCAGTACGTGTAAAAATGCCTGAAATATTGAGCTAGCAAACAGTCAAAAGTGATAGAACTAACCAACGCTTCATAAGTTTGTTTACGATTTCTAGTCAAACAATAGATAAATTAAACAAGATTCGCTGTAATTTATGCGAATATTTCTTGTTTTTCTCGACGGTGACAGCTAAATATTTCTATAACTGGCAGCTTTTCAAGAGAGAATTTTTGTAGACAACGACCGCCGAAGTATTAACAGAGCATAACACCGTTACAATAAAGGGTGCAGTCACGTTTATGAATAGAAAATTCTGACCTTAATTATTTGCGAGAGTGATGACTGAATCGATTCTTGTCAATCGATGAATGGAATGATTAACAATTATTAATATAACTGTCGAAATTAATCCTTTCTATGTTTTAATTGTTGTTAACAGCTTGATAGACGAAATTTAGGACAATTTGTAAATACTAAATTAATCGATTGTTTTCTACTTATTTTTTATTTTTATTTTTTTATTTTTTGTTAGTTTTATTATAGATTGTGTACCAAATTGTATTTCGAAGTAATTATAGACGGCTTGGCATAAAAATCATCGACCATTAAACAATTTTTCGCATGTTGCGGGTTGTTATCTGAATAAAATCTAGTAAAAGAATATAGGCCTGGAGTCATAATAATGAAAAACTAAAAAATCTCAGTAAAATATTAACACGCTCTGAAAGAACAGGTCCAAAAAGCGAGGAACAATAGATAATAATCAGCATAATTTTTAAGAAAAGCGCGCAATTCTATCTTAACCAAAAACCAATTTATCTTTCTTACCAACCTTGCACGGATAAATATGCATGGTTTATGGATAGATAAACGAGACATAAATTGCTGTAAAATAATAATAGGGCTCACCGGGTCCATTTAAAACTAAACAATGATATCGAAAATAACAACACGTTCCTGGCCATAAAATAAATCGCGTAAAAAGAGTACTGTATATAAAACAATAAAGTAGCAAACGCGGACTTCGGGCATTTCGAGGTTACATCTGTTCAGACAATTCCTTAAAAATGGGTGTGATCGTATCGGTGACGTCAGGAAGCGTGAGACACGCTAAAAAATAAACAAAAGAAGTCCTGAGGAACTTCTGAGAAACTAACCAACGCGCGTTTCGGTTATTGGATATTGTAGAGTCCTTGATCTATCACCTAAATATAAACAGTAATTAAGGTCACTATAAAAGGTGACTCCACCTGACAACATCTTTATCCAATTGAAAAGTGTCATAAATGTTTTCCTCAGGATTTTTACGAAGAACAATACGTGTCTGTCGTCATAGATAACAGCTCAAAATGTCGATTGTTAGGCAAGACGTAGTGTAGAAAAAATTTTGATATGGTTTACACTCCTCTTAGTTAAACACGAATGAAATAGAATTGAAAATTTTGGTGGAAAAAAATATTTAAACCTCCATAATGTTAGAATGTGTTTCATAATATGTTTACAGAAAAAGCAATGCGAGAAAGTCGCATCTTATAGATGCTACAAAGGCAATCGCGTTACTGGAAAATAATCCGATAACTTAATATTATCGTGTGTATATTTAGCGTAAGCTGATGATATATAATTATCTCTTTTTTGGATACAATATTATCATCGCCATTGACATAATAGACACTGAAACATTCTTAAGGCTCTAAGTATTGTACATTCTGAGAGGCGCGAATGTTGCCTCTTATTATGGGAAGAGACGACTTTCTCGCCTAAGTAATGACATATTTGTAGAACTGCATAAGTCGAAAAGAAGCTCTAAGTATTGTATTTTCTGAGAGGCGCGAATGTTGCCTCTTATTATGTGAAGAGACGACTTTCTCGCCTAAGTAATGACATATTTGTAGAACTGCATAAGTCGAAAAGTTATCTTCAGAGACACGATAATTACTGCTAATTGAACGTTTTATTAATCTCATTTCCTTTGTTCAAACATCATTGTTCGTTTATTCCATTTCCGTAATATCAAAATTAAAATATATATCATCATCTTTTCGTGATATTCTACTTACAACTCTTCCGCTTCATTTAGCTAAACGTTATCAACCAACACGATTATACAATCTAATTCATGCTGTAAGTTATTATTGTTTCAACGCCTTCATCTCGTTACGTGCGTGACTATAAAAAAATAAATAAATAATTGTTAATTCAATTTTGATAACTTTATCGTTTAAATCGAATATATAAAGATTATGTGAAAGCCGTAAATTTTCATTTTTCTTACTTTAAACTGCATGAATATTTTAAAGATTTTTTAAAATTATAAGTGGCACAATGACCATTAAAATTTTTTCCGTTACTTTAGATGATAACTAACAGTATTGTCTGTGAAAATTTAGTATAATTTTCGCTTCGTACCGGGAACTGAAACGGTACGATTTTTATCAGATTACTGATGTTCTGATGATTACCTTTCATTTATTATTATTTTTTTTAATCGTAAGACGAGGAAAATATGATTTAAAAAGTATGAATATTCAAAATTCTATGCTCTCAATTCATAAAAAATGAGTTTTCAAAATTTTTAAATTTTTAGTTCATAAAAATGTACGAATATTCAAAATGATTTATTTTAATTCCGGAAAAATATGTGAATATTTAAAATTCTATGCTCTTAGTTCAAATCTGATAATCGTTTCATTTAAATAGATTAATGATTAAAATTCAACTAGTCGCAATAGTGCAATTTTTGAAAACCTTAACCTAATTGTTGCACTTTGTACAGTAATACAATATATATGTGAATTAAGTAAGATAAAACGACCTTCTTTCCGAAAACAATGTTTTTCACGACTTATATGAAATAATTAATAAACAAGTTCATAACAATTCTTAACAGTGTTTATAATTTATGGCATAAGATTGATGATCTATCGGTCTTACACGTCAGAAGACCAGCCATAGATTAGTAACTTACAGTATTCTCGTGCCTAAACCTCATAAGTTCGAATTTTCAGTAACAATATCTGCTTCTACGTAGCAGTCAGGAAGACAATGCCCAAGTTTTATTCCTAGAAAAAAAGAAACAATTACATAATACTAGGCGTTTTTATTAATTAAAATGTTCGTAACTAAATTTATACTAGACCTAGACCTATTTCAAGAATCACTACCAAAGTAGTTACGGGTCTAGGTCAATACTGTTTGATTGTTCTTGATCATGATCATGAGGATAAATATTTTAATTCTCCGCATCAGCTGCTAATTATTGAAGAATGTCACGAGTTTATATATACACAGTATCAGCTGAAGTTGCTAAAACAGAGCCCAAGGGATATCGCATCTCACGCTCGACAGATTTGACCGTGACCTCCGAGTCAACTTTACAGTTTCAGTCACGTAAGATTTACTCTAACGTAGTCTGACTCTGTAGGATGTTCGAGAGGAAGTAAGGAAGGAACTCTTTCTTAATAACTGAGAAGACGGTCATTCCGAACACGGTACTTACAAAAAAAATGATGTCTTTGACGACCTACGCTGTCTAGACATTTAAACCGCACCTCTATCTCTTTAACAGATTTGCAATATTCTGTTATTAATCATCGCGAACAACCTGTTATTTTTGGTATCGCGGAGATGGGTTTCTGTACTTAAACTGGCACTCTGCATTTTAACCGTTATTAAATAGAGAATTAATAGCCGAAGATAATTATTTGAGCCTCGGGGATGCAACTCGAATGAGGAAACTCGGCACAGAAGACAATTTACAATGCATTTAAAACTAGACCGCAGGCGTTACGAATATGCAAAATGAGTTTAAAAACAAAATTTCGAGCGGAATTTTCTTCCCTGCTGCCATTTTGCATAGAGAATGCTAATAACTATAGGTTAGTTTTAATACTACTAGCCAGCGAGTGAGTAATGCAATTATTAAACTCCTCCCACGATCCGTCTTCATTTGCGACTTATGGCATCACGAACTGGGCTGTTATTGTTGCGATAGCATATGACAACTAGTTAGAAGGCTAAATGTTAAAAACCGGTGCTTTTAAAGATCTACGAAGAAAGTGTTTCAAAATTTTAACAGGTTGTTTTTGTTTTCGTTGACGTGTCGGATTGTAATCATCGTCCATTATACAAACTTTAGTTTGCGAAAAGCGAAAAAATGAAAAGATTTTCTTGATACAAAAGAATTTTGACCTTTAATAAAGTTTCGACATATAAAACTAACACAAAAGACTTTTTCCATTGAATTGAAACTATTAATTTTATTTCATTATTTTCTGCCTTTGTGAGCGCACGGGTAATTCTTCCTTATAAATCAAAATATTTTTTTCCTGTTACGAATAATGCGTTTTTAAAAGAGAAGAAACGCAATTATAAAACAAAATAAAGGGTCGACTACCGTGAAAATAATAAGAAAAATCAAATAAAAATCTTGTAGAAATCGTAAAAAAAGACGATGATACTCGATTCGCCTGTCAAAATTGGGTGGAGATATTTATTGGATGATCAGGGTGGGATTAACCTTATTCCTTAAGAGAGGCGATATCAGTGTCAATGTCCTTCCTGACCTGAGTTTGAAGCTGAGTCAGTATACAAGATCTATCTCCTTCACGGGAATAAACAAAAAGTGATATTTGTGGGTTTAAACAATACAGCTGGATATAAAGTAATTATCTAAAACACGGATTTTCTAGGACATAAAATATGCATTGTTCGTACGCCGCTTTAACTCCCACCAGTTTTAAGATTTTAAACAATTTTTGAATAAGAGAATATATTTAGACTAGTAATTGTTTAGAAAATGTAGGACTTTCATGAAACCGTGACTCGAGACAGTTTTAATATTTTTTCAAACTATAAAGAAGTTCTGTCAAAAATTTTATATCTTTCCAGAGCAGGATATAAAAATCGTCATTACTCTAACATAAGACAGATGCAATCGAAAGGCCTCCATCTTGAATAACTTTACCTCGTTTTCCACGAATTGTTATTAGTTTTATCTTATATAAGAATGTCGTCGCCTAGAGAAATCGCTTTTTATTTAGTAATTTCGAATATTTTAACGAAGAAGAGCTTTAATTACAAACTATGAAAGTGTTTGAAAGAAGTTGCTTACCTTGAATAATTTCCTCAATATTTCAGGGTTACAATAAAGTAAGTTTCTTTGGGACTGTTATTATAGAAGAATAAATTGCATATTTATACAGATGACATTGTAGTAGAAGAGATAACTTTTTAATTGTATTTTTTATTTTGAATTTCTGAGCCAAACAATTATTTATTTGAAATAAATAAATATATATACATATATCATAAAAATTGAATAATTCGCGATTTTATCCGATAGAATTTGTAACAAGCATTAAATTTGCTTATATTGCTTTGATCTCCATAATATAAATTACATTTTAATTCTATTTGATTCTATATTTTTCTATAAAAAATGGTTATATGTAGGCTGTCTGTGCACAATATATCTTAACAATCAAAAATCACAGAAAGTTAAAAACTTTTAGGAGGTCATTTCTTATTTTTCAAACTGCATGCATATTAATTACAAAGGTTCCTGCCAGGTCTCGTTACAAGATGGCAGTCGTTCGAAATTTGAAAAATTTTATATCTAAACTGATGTGCATGAAAGATATTATACTAGTTGAAGGGTATTTTTGTAAAAATGTTGCTATAATTTTGCTTATCAACAACAGCAGTATGGTATATAGATATTTAAACAGCATCATTCATTATATAGGTATCTGAACAGCAGTATTCACTATGTAGATACCTAAACAGCAACATTCACTGTACAAGTATCTAAACAGCAGTACAGGAATCCCTTGATTAGTGCGGTTAATAAATCTTCGCAACACACCGCATATATCAAAACCGCACTAATCAAACTAAAAAACCAGTGGGAATAATTATAATGAATCCTAGAAAATATCAAAATTATAAAAATGTATTTTTTTCCCTCTCTCAAAACGTATCTCTATTGCATTTCATGTACTTTAAATCATTGAGGAATATGTATAGGTATTTAAAAATTTATAGTAAGAATTAAAATTTATTTTTCATTAAAAAATCAAATTATTTTTTACAAAATTGCATAAATTTTGTTAAAAAATAATTGCATGTCCATAGACATCGAGTACTGGATAGGAACTGAAGGCAAGGCTGGCTATATAATATTGTAATGGCTATTATTAGATAGTTACCATTCACGCTAAATTTATTAATAAATAAAATTACTAACGAATTTAAAATATAACAATTAGATGACGAAAGTCGTAATATTAACAGAAAAAAAATAAATAAATTTATTGCAGTGCTCTAATCATGTAGACTACAATCCCCGAGATTCAGTTGCCCAACGCTTCAGAGGGTTTGCAAAAAAAAAATCGCACTTGTTGAAGCACACTAATCAAACAACGTTTCAGAGGGTTTGCAAAAAAAAAAATCGCACTTGTTGAAGCACACTAATCAAATTTGGCGCCGCATATATTAAGGGATAGTCTCAATTTTTTTGCGCACTAATCAAAACCGCATTATTCAAACCCGCCCTACTCAAAGGATTCCTGTATTCACCATATAGATAAGTACTGTATAGATATACGATATATCTATATTTTATTGTGTTTTTTCTATATTTTTGAATTTAATAAAAAAAATATAGTATGTGTATAAATCATACTGGGTTTTTTCTATTAAAATTCAAGCAAAGATGGAATGTATAATTAATTTAACGAAGCCTTTATGATTTACAGCATTTAGATATTTGCAAAGCTTGGATTGTGTATAATTTTTCTAGTTATAAATCAAAATTTGTAACTATTGATATCCTAGTACTATAAACGGAAGTTGTTGTTCGTATTCCACATTTGTTTAGTTTATTCTACAGTTAAAAGAACAAACAATAACGAGAATGTAAAGAGGATAGAGAGACTAAAGATGCTTTCTGTTTTACGGTGTTCAAATGACTTGTTCGACATAATCATCGATTTTATGATCGTCTTTATGACCATTATTAAGATTTTTCGATTTTACAACATCAGGAATGATCAGCGCTCTTTTGAAAATCAAAAAATAAAATCTACATAACTTTCTATACGTTTAATTGCTGACTTTTGAATAGCATTAATCTGGTAATCTGGTAATTTAGGTAGTCGAAATCGTAGAAAGTAATTACACAATAAGCTATATATATAGAATATATACAGTATATAAATTACTTTTTTTCCAATAAAAATTAACGTTTTACTTTATTTGTAACTGGAATAACACATTTTGTAAGGTTGTTGACTCGGAATCGTTTACTACTGCATATGATAATCTTAATTATGTTGTTCCACCTGGTGCTTCTTCGGGATAGTTCAGAGAAACCATTAAACCAGTTTTAAGAATGCTAGATTATCCTAAGTTTATTTATTCTATTAGAGAAAGAGATTCATTTGTGGAAGATGGTGATCAAGTTATTGTATTAGTTACTATACCGGCGTATTCATTTTATATTTACTCTATTAAGTTATCACGAATGAAATATTTTCGAATTTTCAGTATTTTGTGCATAAGAGAAGTTATATTATCCGAATTTATGTGAATCGGTGAAGCAATCTCTTTAAAAAGGAATAAAATCTTCAGGAAATGAACATATTGGGTCGTCGACCTAAGTTCTTTCGACAATGACCCTTTGACGCGATGACAGCGAAACTCACCCAGAACTCGTAAAGTTTCTTGAAGTTTTAAAGCGAAAAATCACTTTAGATGCTTATCATCAGAGTAATTTTTATCGACAAAAACGAAACTGTGAAGTATTCTTTAATGGAATAATTGGGTTAATATTTTTTCATTCTATTTTTGTACTGGCATTCCTATCAAGATATTAAAAAGCTATTTTAGATATTTTCGACTTTTAAAGTGTTACTGCATAAGAGTTCTTGTGAAATCTTGTGGAGTCATTATAACCCAGAACGAGAATGAACACGATAAGATGCGATAATGCATTTAAAGCATGCCATTTCGTGCTTATCACTTTATGAAAGACTGGTAAAGTTTTCCTACTTTTTATTCTTTTTCCTTAAGTTTAAGAATGTATATGAAGTTTCACGGAAGCGTGGAAAGACACTTATTCCGATAATATAGCGATAAAGATCGCTTCTAACTTCGATAACGTATACTTTACCACACTGAAAAGTGAGTTAGTTTCTCGATGCTATATTAAGTTAGCTTAAAATGGAATGTTGTGGTTACATGCAGTACATTGTAGTTAAGATTTTCTATGATTCTATGAAAGCCTAACATATTCTCATTGCGTATTCACATACAATATAAGTAGCAATCCTACCTCCTACAATAGTCTAACCGGCAATTTTTAAACCTAAATTAACTCGAAACTGCGGGTTGCCTATTAATCCAACAAACTAGTTATGACAAAATAAGATAGATCGAATAAATTAAACAATATCCATAAAAAAAAAGCAAAACACGGATAAACAATGGAACGGATACGTTTTATCATCCGAGACATTAAAATGAATAAGTATAATGACTAATGGAGAATAAATAAACATATATCATGCAAATTCTTTCCATATATTAAATATTTTATTGCACATTAAACGGTATTCGGACAACAATAGAAACTAAACCTGTAATTTGGTGGAGCTCTTATATTCGACGCTTTTAAATACATTAATTACCATCATAAAATTTCGATTATTCGTATCTAGTTGATGTATATGTCAGCCATTTGGTGATCGGACTTTATTTACGATATAGTTCAAACAAGTTTAACTTTATCGACGTTAAAAAAAACTCGTCTAGTGGCTAAATTATCACGGTCGTCGTTTGATAAAAATACTTTTATACAAAAATATCTACTGTATAAAAAAAATTATAGTTTACATCTATGTGAAAATTTTCAATGTAAAAGGGATCACCAGAGAATAATAGATTAATTTTAACAACTATATCGGTTATGACCTATTTATCGGTTTGGAATGTGTCACGTCTGTTAATGTTATATTTAGATATGTCATATGAGTTGAGAAAAGGGTAGAAAATCTTATAATTTTAATACGATTAAAAGTACACTTAAGAGAGTCTCTTCCTGTTATAAAATAAAAACCAAGCCACTCGATACCTTTGAGATTTCGTAATTAAGGAGTGTGAATTTTCCTCAGTAAATATTACGTATAAATATATTAGAATGGATTGATTTAAAAGATAAGATACCAGTACTTAAACAAATAACGAAAGAACATATGAATGAAAACAGGTTGGCTCCAGACTGAGATCGGGATAAGAAAAGGGCCTCACTTCCGTTCCTTGACACAAAAATCGTATCAGGAAGTGCCAAAATTATCCACGTCTTCTGGACTTGTTAATCATCCCGAATAGTGATTATCCAGTTATTTATATGACTCGATAGAAGCAACTATCAGATAACGGTTTGTGAAACGGATAATAGATAAAAGATTCAATTCAAGATCACTCTCTCTGCGAGCATTTTTTTTTGTGTGTGTGTGTTTCGTTTTAAACTTGATTGAATAAATAGTAAAGTTTCTGAAAGCTGACAAGTAGGACAAGCGAAATCACGAATGGCTGTTCCGCCTTTTAGACCTTGGATATACTACATGAACACACCTAACTCGTCTTTATGGGCGTTAAAAATACCGAAAGCATCAGATGACTTTCACTAAGTAATAAAACATATTCTATTTCCTTTTGTTTCAGCGATATAAAAATATGATAAATTTTTCTTTTTTGCACGGATTCAAGACAAACAAATGAAATTTATATCTTACGATTAGATAATTCAAAATTCGTGCTAGAATAATCCTTGGAACTGGAAGAGAAAATACCGATACTGGAATCATCAAGCTCAAAGTATGGCAATATATGACATTTATGACCTCTAACAAATTTCCCTGATGGGAAACGGGCCACCGATATAGTTTGAGAAGGACCCTACCGGAAATAACAACTCTGCTACCTTTGATGCTACTAAAGATAAGGTTGAATGGACATGAATGAAAGTATAGAATAACATACCGTGCACGTCGAAAAAAATGTTCGAAAAAAATGTTCAAAAATGTTATTACAAGATTATACAAAACATTAAAATGGCTATTTGGTATAATATTTATAACGTAATTTTGGCTTGGCACGGAATTTAATTACTTAAAAACGTATGTTGTTGTTGCTATTGCTGCTTAGTTTCCTTTGAATGCTAATGCCGGAATAAAGTTCAAAGTAATTATTTTGTGACATTTTCCCGCATTATGTTATGCTGGCCGAGCCTGTAAGAAATAATTGCTTCTCTCTCTTTGGATTATGGTACTAGATAATTTTGCAGCTATGGGAACCGCGAAGGACAACATCCGAAAGAAAACTAGTCGAGCAGCATCTTTACTCAAAATTAAAAAAAGAAAAAAATTTGGCATGTGTTCCTGTAGAATTAAATTCCTAAAAGATGAGTTTATGACATTTTCCTCTTTGTTTTGTTTAATCGCTTTCATTCATCTCGTGGGAATGCCGTCAACATTTTTATTACTGCTCACAAACTGTGATATTTTAATATTAAAAAATTCAATATGATTTAAAGAAATTCAGAATTCGTGACGATATTTTTTCTTCTTGGAAACTCTTAAAACATGCCAAAGTCGAACCGTAAAAGATCAAAAAAGCTGTCAAGCACAACGAACTAACCGAGCATGTTAATACTCTTTTATGAACACTTTTATTTTCATCTATTGAATATTTAATGCCGTCAATCACTTTCTCTCTACACCTCATGTTATCAGAATTTATAAATATTTAATTCTATGAGAAGCAACGTATAAAATCCATGTTTGAATTTGTTGTAAATAAATCTACATATGCAACAAGTAAACAAACGGTATTACTTAACAAGTCGAGTAGTTCGATTGCAAAACTAATTTTTAACATGGATTGAATACTGTTGCGTTATTTATTTGTTTAAACTCTTTGAAGCATAAGAAAGTGTCAGTTACGCGACACATTCTCATCGACCGTACAGCCGATGAGGTTTATTTTTAACCTATTAGTATTAGACAATAAACCTACTTACCGCTGAAAACTTGCATCCATCCACAAATATGAAAGACCGTCGAAGAATGGAAGACGAAGAACAACAACATGCAGCAGATGGAGAGTAAGATAATGACGACGGAAAGGCCCACGAATACCGTAGCAGCACGAAAAGCTGGTGAAGGTATGGAACTAAAATCGTCCAAACGTCCCTCGCAGATAACGTCTTGTCCATCTTGGACCATTCGACAGGCTTGCCATAGTCCAAAATACCCAGTACCTTTGCTCTGTTGAGTGTCACCCAACCAATGCGGCTGAACAAACACTACAACGTTTATGATGGCAAAACAGATAGTAAACACACCCCACAACACTCCGATAGCTTTGGAGTTCTTCATGTAATTAGCATGGTAGACGGTGGCTTCGGACGTGTACTCGTATTTTGGATCCATTAGCCCGGTCTTGAATGGTATCACCCAAGATTTGAGTCCTAACGTTTCACATGGACGTGTCGGATAGTAAAACGGGCGACAATAGAGCTAACGTGAGTCACTTTACAGAGAAGAGCTGCCAACTCGTCGTACTCGGTAGTGGAACGTCGACGTCAGCTTGTCGTTCGTCCAATGACGTGATCCGTTGTGGGATCTACTTCCTACCTGTTGAAAACTCGTTAGACAGGTTGAGGGGCATAGTTTTCGCCCGCTTGACCGAACCCAACTTTGGTGAAATCCTACCGCGCATGACCCACATCTGATGAGACGTTGGCAAGGTTGGAAGATCATCCGGCGTCATTCATTAATTCCCAAGCAGTAAAACTTCTCGATTGAATGAGATTTACAGTAGACATCAGGAAACAACACACTTTTTTATTATTTTTTTAATTAGTTTATAAACTTTTATGAAAAGATTTTCTCGACCATGTTTTAAACGACATAAAAAAACTTTAATTAAAAATTTTCTCTTAGAGTCTTTACGTCATACTTGTCGTCACGTTTTTTGTATAATTTTCTTCATTATCTAAATTTAAATAACTGTTTTCCTAAACTATATCCTTCTTCGGAGCTTATTTAGCGCTAAAATTGTTTTCCTGTTGAATCAGAAACAATGCTTAAAACTCATGAATACGTAATTTTTTTTTCTTAATTGAATTATTTATGTATAAAACAAGAAAAAAAAACAATTATTAGACCGTATAAAATTATATTATAGTCCAAATATTTTTGCTATCTTGTCTTTCTAGATTAGTTTATCTACACATCAATAACTCCATTGATTTTTCAATTATTTTAGATATTTATAAAGTTAGATCAATCGGTAATTAAATTTGTTATAAAAAAAAATTACCGAACACAGTTTTCTATCGATGTAGATTTGAACTGATATTTATTTTTAACCATCAATTTTTTTTTTAATTACTCGTTTACGAATTTAATTTTCTGCTCGTAAAGTATCGGTGTCAAGTGGAGAAAATAAAGAAGAAACTGAATGTTTTTTATTGTACTTAAAAAACTATTTATCACGTTGGTAGTGAAGGTTTGTTCCGAATCTTTATCTCATCTACAAATAAAAAACTATATCATTTTATTGTACGTGATTACGATTGCATCAGAGATATATCATTGGCTATTGTTACGGCTATTATTTAGCACACATTTACACTCTCTCTAGATGCAAATTAAAATATGGAAGACAAAACCAACGTCTACAAAGAAGCAATAACACGTAAATTATACAATATATTCATTAACAAATTTGCAAATTTAACAGTGTTAATGTATTATTTCAAAGCATACATTGATAACATACCTATGTTTAAACAGTATTAACTGTATACATTTCGAAAAATATGCATTGAATAGTAAATAGCGTTAACTGTCTGTGTCTAGTACTGCATACATGAGTAAAATGTGCACTTTAATTACATTAACTCTGTACATTTCGACTTTATCTTAAAAATTTTTCTTATATAGACAATTAAATATTCATTCTCTTCTAATGCACTTGTATTTATTCATCATTACTTTCTCTAATTTAAGAATTATTCAAAGTTTGTTCTAGTTTATAACGAACGCGTGACTCTAGTCTAGTATATGGAAGAGTCACGTAAACTTTCTACATTACACATTCTGAAGTTTTACTCCGGAATCGTTCTCAGGAGGTCGTAACAATAGATGAAACTAGACCCGCGCAACTGACCTTTGACCTAAATGACATTCTGTATAATGTCAAGTATCTAAATGAGGCTAGATACCGAGCATCGTTCCTCTGTGTTTAGCCTATATTTCTCATAGAATCAAAACAATAATTCCAGTTCTATATATAATGTAATTTTGGAAATTGCTATTATTATTTTTCGTAATTTTTATTAGAGTATTATGTGACAGTGAAAGCAATGTTTTTTTGTGGGAAGAACAATGATCGCTCTCTCTTGTCATATTTACTTTGAAATATCTATATAAGGTAGATGTCGAACTAGACAAAATAGAACGTAGCAATGATGATGTTTAAGATTTTTGTATTTTGCAATAATTTTTTGTTTTTTTTTATATAAAAACAGTATTTTAATGGTGATGGTATCTATGCATTTCCAGAAAGTGTTATTATTAGTAAGAGAAATGAAGTTAATCATAGATATGCACTCTAAATAGAATATTTGCCAGTAGCAGATGGCTAATCTGGAAGGAAAGCAGATCTTCCTTAATTTTATTTATCCTTAAAGTCAATGTACTAAGAAAACTTATATAAGAAAGTTGATAATTTTCATTCATAACAATTTATGAATTATTCTATTATTTAGATCAGTGTTTCTCAAAGTGGGCGATATCGCCCTCTTGGGGGCGACTGGGTCATTCATTAGAGGGGCGTCAAGTAATAAGCAGGCAGTAGGGGGCATTACAAATGCGCGTGGCTGGGATGATTCAGTTGTGTTTGCTTGTGTTGCATTGCGTATTATCTTGGCTACACAATATTAGCGATTGAAATCGTTTGGATATTGTGAAACACGAAGATTGCAACTCTCAAATATTGAACCTGATTTCGACCATTTAATATCACAGCATCAACCGCATCCTTCTCATTGATTATGTTCATTTCAAATTAATTTTTTTAATACAAATACATTTTTTTAATTGTTATTCTATTAATGTTAGTTTTTGACGAATTAACCCTTTACATCCCACGGTATCAAATAAGAAACACTTAGGTTATTTACTCTCTATGTACCAAACAAAAAATTTTTGAAAATAAAATTGTTTTTATTAATGTGTACAAAATGTGATTTTCTTATTAAAAGTTTTCTTACTGAAAACAGATAATTTGGGTATTAAAGGGTTAATAATTATCCATCTTTATAAAAATATGCAATAAAAATTGTATATTAATCAATAATACTGATTTTTATTTTTTTATATTTCCTCTTCATATTTGCAGAATATTAAGTTAGGAGAGACTGGAGAGTTAGTAAATTTGTATACACTATGGGGTGTTCGTAGAAATAAGTTTGAGAAAAACTGATTTAGATCAATATCCAGAAATATTAGACTTTATCTTTATTATTTATGTAATTTTTACTATATGTTCAATATGTAAACATAATCGATCAAAAACATGTTTTAAATTTAAGTCGAGCGCTATGATACTAACAGAAAATTTCAACACAGTTTCAATTGTAGTATCACTGCATCAATAGATTAAATTAACAGATATTTTACTTATTTTTTGATAGAAACTTGGAGAAAGTTCATAATATAAAATGCAATTTCTATTAGAGTGTCAAATATTCATTCTTCGGATAGTCACATAATTCGGTACAATACTGTAGTTAAGTATTTTTCGAGATAATAATAGTAAGGATCATTAACACGTTTACACAAAAGAAAACTGGTAAAATTCTTAAATGGTTCAACGCCTTGGCACAAATAGCAATGGTATAATTTCTTTTAACTTATGAGCCTTATAATGATGATGACTACGTTTCAATACTTTTAACTTTTTTCTAGTGATATTTTCAGAAAATTTTCGTTAAAAATAATGCTTGCGTAACTAAATAGATAAACGAATGTCTTTGGTTACTTAATATTATCGTTTTCAGAAGAAATCCCACATGCAGAATTTATTCTATATAAATCCTCTTATAGGCCTTTTATATAGGATACAATATATCACTATCACTGATATCAAACCAGCTGCAAATAAAATTGCAAATCGATGTTAATAATTTATTAAAATTCCTTTGGTAAGACATCTTGGTATCATGGTCAACGTAGATGTACTACTTATGTATACATCTACATAAGTACTGTAGTTTATTACTTGTGTACAAATAGAATAAGAAATGTTAAAAGACATGGAATTAATGCTAAACCTTTTCAGGTTTAATTTACGTATAAAACATTTAATTTTTGAGGCAGTCTTTGATTGCCTTATATATAATCAAATCTACAAGTATATTTTTCCCATTTGATTGCACATTGATTCCACACAGTGACACAGAGGAAAATCCGGTTCACTACAAAATAAGTCATTATATGCTGTTAAAAATAAAACTTCAAATAATTATTAAATATTTATAAATAATTAAGATATTTAATATAGAAATGTACTGTATTTTCTCTTGTAATAACTATTTGTGGAAATTTAAATGGGTGATCTTTGAAGATGTATTATTTACATGATCTTTTACTAACGTCGGTTCCAGAATAAAATAGATAATGTCATAATCTAAAACAAACTTGGAAATTGATTAGTTTAGTATTGTAATTTGATATTTCATTAATCAAGACAATCAATTTTTGATTCATAAACCTATTTTTGAGAACATTCTGATGATGACTATCTAGAAATTTTTTTTAATTAAGAAACTTTTCATACATGTATAGTAATAACTACATTATATGTATATAATTTTGACTGTATTAATAACTATGCTAGTTTAACGTGTTCCACAGAACTCTGGGGTTCAACGAAGTGGAAGAGTTCCACGAAAAAGAAAGAATTAAAAAAAATCACTTTGCTTACAAAAATATAATAATACTGTACATAATTTTAATTTAAGAAGAGTCAAATTAATTTAATTAAATAGTAATTATGTCCACAAATCAAATTTCTATGTTTTAATTTGTTATTTAAAGTAATTTGATTTTGAACCAACGCATTTTTTAGGTCCATTCAGAAAATTTAAAGGAATTCCGTCATGTTGTATATAATATAAAAGATTTTCCGTGGCCAAATTAAATTGGGAAACATTTCTATAGTTTTCAGTATAAATGTTTAAATAATAATTACATTAATTTCTGATATTTATTATTATTTAATAGAATCATAAATAGAATACACGCACGGCTTTCATGACATATATTTTATTAAAGATATAATATATCGTTAACCAATTATAACTTTAAAAAATTCATTTCAATAATTAAATAAATTTATAAAATAGCTAAAGTGTCGATATATATAAAATTTAATCTCTAATGTGGATCATAACTTTATTAAATCTTTTTATCTATAATAATATGATTAAATGATGCAAGCGATACCATTCAAAACAGGACCGGATTATCTACTAGGCATAATAGACACGTGCCTAGAAGTTCCGACAATAGGAGATCCAAATAACAGATAAAAAATTATCGAACAATTTTATAGTTTAAAAAACTTTTGTGCCTACGGGCCTCAAAGGGTCCTAATCCAACTCTGGTCAAAAATGCTTAAATACATATCCGTTCAGATATATGTATTATTAAAAATAATTTTTAATATACTGAACTGAATATTGAATTTTTAAATTTTTATGATTTATCATAGATATAAGGTGATCAAAACAATATCCTAGTAAATTATATTTGCATATCTGCTTGCATTGTAAAATTTATAATATTTATTACCGAATGTTTTCGTGACTGATTCTGATTTCAACCTTTAATATTTAATATTTTATGATGAATTAGTAGAATATTCCAGGTTAATGAAGAGATCATTTTCTTCTTCTAATTTTATAACACTCTTATTATTAAGCAGCTGAGCCATTTCGAGCCGCCATATCGACTGTACAGATGAAGATTGAGTAGTCCAAACCCGAATCCCTCTGAAAAATATCTGGAAACGAGAGAGTGAAATTGATTTTCAATCTCTAGATTGAAAGCAGAATTTACGCGGTCAATTTAATATCATATATTTAAAATTTGATAAATTAATTATAGAAACCGTTTTTTTTTTCCAAAAAGAATATTATATAATCCTCATTCTTCTCAATATCTATTGAAGAAATAGAAGTGACAGGAGGAATTCTGATTTTGTTTAAAATTATTCCTTAATTCATGGAATTTAATCTTTTATTTCTCAAGAGGAAACAATACACTCAATCTACACTATCTTCTATATATTGTGCTTTGAAAATAAACTTGGACAGTTTGAAAGTTTCACGCTATTTGAATTTGCAATTAAAAAGATTAAATTTACTTTTTGTTCAAGCACGGCCCACTGAAGAATCGACTTCGATGATTGGCAAATGATTTGGACCCTTTTAAATAAAATCTGTGTGTGTAGATTCAGATCCTTCAAGTCTAGTACGCTGCGACCATCTGACTGAAACGACTGTATGAGTTTTATTTACTTATTATTTTGAATAATGATCTTAGAATGATTTTTATCTAGCTCATTCTATTCATTCCCAAATCATATTGCTTTCAACTCATTTTGAATCATTAATTTAAAAATGATAACACTTTAAACTATTTGAAAATTTATGATGCCATTCCAGATTCAAAGACTAAAAGTTATCTCTAATTCAATTATTATTATTTTCGTTTCGATTGATTTTTAAGAAATTATTTAATATTCTGAAGTAATTTCGAGGAACAAATATGAAATATTGATCAAGTACATTCTTATGATTCATAATCTCATTTCCTTCAGGAAAATAGAAAAATAATTGAATAATAGACCAATTAGGAAACATATTTAGATATAGTCCTTATTCTAATAATTTTTGATTAAAGTCCGATCAAAAACAAATATATATTGAGGCGTATCTTTAAATAAGTTAGGTTAATTTTTAGTTAAGCTACTATATCGCACATGGGATATACTATACCGTATCTGGTAGTCACTTTTACAGCCAATCCAGGCTAATCAACACCCATGTTGGGGTCAACCGGAAAATTGAAGGATGGGGAGCAACGACCGAGTCCAGCTCCTCTTGAAAAATTAAAGGTGTGGAGCAGTGGCGTGCGGTGACATTTGCTGATAGGGAAGCTGTGTTTCCATAAAAATTATGAACTATACTTGACTGTAGTTTGAAAGTTTCACGCTATTTGAATTTGCAATTAAAAAGATTAAATTTACTTTTTGTTAAATTTACTTACATTTTATTCTAATATGGTAATATTAGAATAAAAATGTTGAAATATAAATATGGGAATCACACATGTTTAATAAAACATATTTTTTTCGACCTAATTTACTATGTGGTCCCATATTTGAAACAACCTGACAACTATACTATACTCATCTTACAAGTACAGTATACAGATATCTTCAATTATCGATAGGAAGGGTGCATAGCACGTGACAGAACATCTCCCCAGTTAATCCTTAGCAACCGTCCCTTATAGTGTTTGGCCATAAGTAAAAAATATGGTTCATTTTGTTTGTTAACAAATTTAGTATAATATAGTACAGTATACAGATATCTTCAATTATCGATAGGAAGGGTGCATAGCACGTGACAGAACATAAATTTTACTTGGATAAATATTTTAAAATTATATCCCATTTTCTTTGAATCTAGTTTATAACATAATATTTTAATTCTTATTTCTTTTTATTTATATTAAATGGCAAAATTAAGTTAAATTATAATTTTTATAATATATAATTTTGATACTTTTTACTTATTTCTTTAAATTTTTTATAACAAATGAGTAATTTTATTTACATAAAAAACGTTTGCTTTCAATATTTTTTATTGGATTATATTTTAAATCATTAAGAATCGAATTTCGTTGTTTAAACTTCTTTAACTTGAAAAATATGTACAGTTCTATACTATCTCTGAAAATAGCTTCATTCTAGCGAATTAAATATATTCTTAGTTAGTTAAATATAAAAATCAGAAACAGCCGAACTCGTGGTTAAAATATAAATATATGTTTTGACTTTGAAAATTTTTTCAAACAATGAAATATAAATTTACTTACATTTTTATGTTAGAATAAAAATGTTGAAATAGAAATATCGGAATCACATATGTTTAATAAAAAATCTTTTTTCGAAGTAAATGGAACCTATATTTCAAGCACAATAGTTTTCAAACAACCTGACTACTATACTCATCTTACAAGTATACAGATGTGTTCAATTATCGACAGGAAGGGTGCATAGCACGTGACAGAACATCTCCCCAGTTAATCCATAGCAATCGTCCCTTATAGTGTTTGGCCATAAGTAAAAAATATGGTTCATTTTGTTTGTTAACAAATTTTATTGCGGTAAGTGCAAAATACTATTTTAGAAGTCATATTAAAAATATGATCTTTCTTCTATCAAAAACACTATGAGATGCAAAAATATTATCTTTTTATAATTTCAATATAACATTGTCTTTATTCCTATTAATCTAGGTGATGTTTAAATTTGAGAAACCGATGAAAAAAGCTTTAACTTAAGATATTAAGTAGAATAAAATGTAAGACCATTGTCCTCAACACAAACAAGTTATTATTAGCTTTCTAGAAAGTACGATTCGTCATATACCACGTGTCATTTCAAATTTGAAACAGAACATCCGTATCAAGATATAGTGGTCACCCATAACAAAAAAAAAATATATGGTTCACTTTGAATCGAAATTATGTCGAATTTTGTCGTAAATATTATAATCACAACCTTGTTCATCAATGGTAAGTATCTTAAATAGATTTATTTACATTTTGTAATATAAATAGTTTTTAAACATATTTTTATGTTAGAATAAAGCACAGAAATATTAATATTAGAATCGGATGTATTTAATAAAAAGAAATGTTTGCTAAAGTGTCTAATAAAAATAACTATATATTTCGAGGTAATTGAATATTATTACCAGACAACAATTCAAAATTATTAAACTTAAATTATAAAGTTCTTAAATATGAATAAACTTAAAGATTTATATAATATACCGTATTTTTACAATTCTGATTTTAAAAAATTATAATTTCTTACTAAAGCGATAATTGAAAATATTTAATACCATCTGTAAGATACAGATCACCACAGCTCGATACATCTAAAATTTAGCAAAGTACAAAGCCTGCAGGGATATTGGTTAAAGCAATTCTTAGAAAAAATGAGTAAGCAACTCCAAGATTGATTACTGTATATGAAGTTGGTTAAGCATCTCAAAGGTAAGACATGAATACTTAGATCTAATATAGAAATTATTTTTAGCGAAAACAAGTTTTGATAGTTTAATATAAAATATTTTTATATACAGGCAATTATATTTCCAATAAAGATTTATATTTTATTTTTGCACCTCGATGTCAAAAGCTTAAATAAAAAATTTTCAATAAAATAAAAAATAATTATGATGATATTAAAGGTTTAATATAAGAAAGTTTAAAAATAATATTTTTACTAATTTAACAAAACAAAAATAACAAAGACATTCATTTACAATATTCAAGGTTTAATATAAAAACATTCCATACAGACTTCGAATTCAGAGTGAAAGATTTGTGAACTTTAACCCTTTAATTTGAGGTATTTTAAAAATATCATATCCATATAATTTTAAATAAGGGTGGGGCAATTTCCCCCCATTTTGTTACCCAGCTAGAGATAATTTTTATTATTAATCAATATATAATAGCGGTCTATGAAGTCTGTGGAAAAACCCTTTCAATTTCGGATACTAAAAATAATGTCTCCAAATATTTTTTAATATGACTACACAACTTCCCACCATTTTTTCATCCACCTAGAGATAATATTTATTGTGAATCAATATATATTAGCAGTCTATGAAGTCTGTGGAAAAAACCCTTTTAATTTCAGATACTAAAAATAACATCTCCAAATATTTTTTAATATGACTACACAACTTCCCACCATTTTTTCATCCACCTAGAGATAATATTTATTGTGAATCAATATATATTAGCAGTCTATGAAGTCCGAGAAAACTCATTTAACCCCTTAACTCTTAATTTACCTTCTCTGATAAAAATAACTTTTATTTCAAATAGGCGCTAAAACACTATTTTTCGGAATCGAACCGACGCTTTTAAACGCCGAACCTTCATACAAGCACAACTTTGATCCAATTATAGCAGTGGTGGGTGTGACAATATCCGAACAAAAGACAACAGTCACCACTCCCCACAAGTAATTATAGTGCGATATCCGCTGTCGTTCCTCCACACCGGTAACTTCCAGTCGCACATTTGTTTTTCGGCCACTGCGCGCTGACAGTGCGCGCCTATATGAACAAAAACAACAGTCACCAGGCTAATTATATCGCAACATCCGCTGTCATTCCCTCTCCGTGCTACACCAGAAATACTTTCAGTCGCACACCCGCTTTTCGGACAGTGGCGGACTGACAGTACTCGCACCTCTGTCCATCCGAACAAAAACAACAGTCATCACAAGCTAATTATAGTGTGATATCCGCTGTCATTCGCGCTACACCGGAAATACTTCCAGTGCTCACCTGTTTTCGGACAGCGGCGCTGACAGCGCCTCTCCGAACAAAAAACAACAGCATGACGTCATCACTGTTCGTCAGGCACTGTCGGAGGCAGATATTACTACTATTAGTAGTTTTCAAATATTTCATGAAAAACGGCTGTAATTTTCTTCTGAGTAGCTCTTGAATTATAATAAATGCAACGAAACCTCAATAAAAAAGCGTCACGGACTGAATGCCACACGCCAGTTTGAGACGGTTGCAATATTCTATGCTGCTCCAGATAATGATATTTAAATATGAAAATTCTAAATGCAAAACTGAAATATAATTTAAATTATCTGATATGCATGTATTTATTACAAATGTAATTGCTTTGAAATAATGAGAAAGGAAAAATCCCGAAGAAATCAAGAGTGAGTAGTATATCATGCACCAATTGCATGACAAAATATCTGGAGATATTAAATATTGTTATAAAACAGGTAATTAAGCGTTTATAAATTTTATTCATTTTCAGAATGTGTAGATCTACATTATTAATATTGCATTAGCGATGAGTAATAAAAATGTTTAAAATAAATACTATAGTAATTTTATCAGGTATCTAATCCTATGTGAGATTGGGTGGTTTATTAAAATCTTTTAAAAAATGCAACTAATGTCGAAATTTCGGAAATTCATGCACATACGCATCACTAAGAACAAATTGCTAGAGTCTTAATCTGCAGGTCAAAACAGGATTTAAATTGCAGATTTAACTTGCTACGTTACACGAAGTGAAATCTGTAAAGTTGCGACTAATTTAACCAGCCGATTTTGGACAGATAAAAATTTATTCTATAAATTATCCAGCAAAATAATATGGTTGAATACAAAAGTTCCGAATCCGTAGCTGAACATAATCTCGATTTAGATTATTTGGATTATATTTATAGAAAGATCCATTCATCCAGAACGAATAATATCCATTTATTTTTTACGATGATGATAAATTTCACTCAAGGTTTCGTTTAAAACCAACAGTTTCATGGCTACTGTCAGAGATAAGTAAAATAGGCACTTTATAAACCAAAAAGTATATTATTTTATTTTAAATTTATAAAATAAATTTTTATTAGCATATCATATATACGTATGTGTATTATAACCAAATAAATTGACCTATAGGAATAAATAATAAACAAGAAATACAGACTTATATTTTCAGATCTACATTAGACCTACCAGTGTTATTGCAAAGTATTCGAGTATTATACTAGTATATGCTTAATTATACATATACAGTATATAGTGACCATTTTTTTTTAAAATAATGAACTAAAACTGAGTTGCAAATATTGAAAACAATAAATAACTTAATCGACGCCTCCATGTTCAAACCAATTACTACATGTAAATCACATGCATAGTAACTATCTTCACGCTATCTGGATGATAACTTGTGTCTCGTGCAACATTCTGTATTTAATCTTTAGATTTTCGAATAGGTTAAGATTGTTCTACTGATAGCAGATTAGACCGAAACTCGGATACCGGCCCTAACGAATTTAAATTATTAAAAATTTTACAAATAGATTGCTCAACTCGTAAAACTTTCATGCGTAGATTATATGGCAATTCTTGTTTATTATCTTTAAAAGAGAAATGGAAAATTGAAGAAAGATGTCATTTTCTATCATATAATGTTTCGACACAAACTTCACGGGTTGCTCTTCAGGTTCTGGAGGAAGCGCACTTCGACTTGTTGCCCTATCTGCCATACTTACCAGACAGCGCCATTCCACTTCCATCTCTTCCAAAAACAAGCAATATTTACATAGAACACAATTTCCATCAGATGATGCAGTCATCAATGCTGTTAGGGAGAATGTAAGGACAAGATAAAGATTTTTACCGTGAGGGAATATTAAAACTGGAGAAATGATGGCACTGCAGGAAGATTATGTTGAAAAATTCTAGAAGTTGATGCCCGTATGTGATCTCCTTCATAGGATAGAATCAATACTTGTCAGCCGATAATATTTTAATATTTCAATATTTTCTAATTAATTAAAAATCTCTATTCTTAAGGGAGACTTAAAATACTGTACTAAAGTAGCATTTATTATTTTAAAATATTTTATATTTTACCAATACGGTAAAATATACATGTCATACAAGATGCAGTAAATTTTGCATATGATATGTGCTAAATTGTTTCAAATATGTGAGTATACATTACTTTCTTATATCATACTTTTCAACTTAGGATATAAATTTAAATATTATATTTATTAATTAAATTCATTTTAAGTTAATTTAAACAAAACTTTAAGTTATAGATTATTTAAAAAACAGCTTTTAAATATGAAAATAAGGAATTATAGAGTTTATATTTCATATATAAACTCTATAGCATGAGTGATTAATAAAAATTCCAAGCTCTAATCACTGGATATATATAATCTTCAAATTTAGTATGGGATAACTTTTAGGTCAGATCCAGAGAAAAAAATTCAAAATAGTTTTAATCTTAGAGCGATAAAAAATTAAAAATTTAAAAAAACGTTGCTGGATATATATAATCTTCAAATTTAGTATGGGATAGCTTTTAGGTCAGATCCAGAGGAAAAAATTCAAAATAGTTTTAATCTTAGAGCGATAAAAAATTAAAAATTTAAAAAAACGTTATTTTTGTCGATAGATGGCGTAATATTTTTAAAAGTCGTAATCTTTTGGCTTTTATTATTAGATTTATTTTAATTAACTTTGAATATTTTATTTTTATGATTAAATCATATATGAAGAATTACCAAATTTTCGATATGAAAATAAATAGAAGTAAAAATTTAATGCTTTCACTATCTCTCTCTACGATTTGTCAGTCAACTTCATATTGGCATCTTAAAGTGCGTTTGCAACAGATGAACACAAGCGAATATGAATGAGGGAATGAACAGTAAACGGCAACAGAACACGATCGAAATATTAGTTCTTATTCGGTTATGTTCGAAGGTGAGGCACTAAACTCACGAATCATCAAAGGAAATTTATGCTTAAATACAAAATGCTTTAAATGACTGTTTATAACAAACGAAACGATTTGACGAACATATTATTTCGTATTTATTTCCAACGAGTAAATAAAAAAATTTATGCTTAAATATAAACAGTCATTTAAAGCATTTTGTAACAAACGAAACGATTTGACGAACATATTATTTCGTATTTATTTCCAACGAGTAAATAAATCTTGCATCTATTTTTTATTAGTATTATTGTTTAATATATTATGATGTTATTATTATTAAAGTTCGGATTGTTTTTTAATGTAAAGTAATAGGCTTATGGAAATTATAGCGCGTATAATGAAATAAAGATTTCGTAAAACTCTTTTTACATTTTCACTGTTCCTGACAGAAATGAAAGAGCGCTATTTGGAAAATTCTTATTACCGGAATACCGGTATCTAATATATGAAATAGTGAAATCAGCCATTATCTTCTTTTTCTTAGTTTCATATTCATAATGATAAAATTTTTAAATTTATGCTTTCAATGGCAATTAAATAGTCAATATTACATATAATAATGAGGTGAGTCACGAATAGTACATTGGTGATTACCAATAGTACAGACGGGATCACTAACGAATGAATACGTTCACAGATAGCGTAAACTCTCCGCACACGAGTATAGATAAATAGCAAGCATTCGTTAGAATGCACTCATTCGCTTTTGTGTATAATGTAAACGTACCTTTACATTCTGTTTTCAAAAATAATCTTTGATTTTTGACAACTATTTTCAATTTTTATCAATATGCAAGAATAAAAATTATATTTTCATTATATTTTAGTATTTCATTATTATATTAAATTTAGTATTTCATTAGTCAGATATCGTTGGACCCTAGCCGTCTCTTATCCGAGTTCTATCCAATGCTCAAATCAGGGTCCAGGGATAGAATGTTTCGTTAAAATATAAACTGTAATATGTGCTTATATCTTAATAGTGTTAGTATTATTCTATAGAAAAAAAAATCGATTAAAACCAAGATTAGATAATTAGAACTGTTTTATTATTTAAAAACAATAAATATTCCAACTAAAAATTATATAAGGACTAATGTCAGAATGCAAATTATTTCTGGCACATAATTGTTACTGAAAGTTTGTATCACTATTTTATAATAGGAAAAACGTTGCTATTTTTGAATTGAATAACTTATCAGTTAAGAAATACTTTCGTATTGTTGAAACAAAGATCTGTGCAATTCTATAGATAACTGATCATTGGATAATAAATTAAAAGCATATTTATCAAAGAAATAACAAAGTTAACGACTTTAATGATAGGATTATTGAGATCCATATGCAGGTATGTATTCTAACAGTTCGAAAGGAAATTTGCTTAAATCTTTCAAAAGAATCTTTCATTTGATTTGATGTATATTTTAATACGGACATAATTATAAATTTGATGAAAACTTTGTTTCAAATTCATATATTTTATATTTAGCTAATGGTAAAAATGTTTATAAAATACTTTCAATCTAAAAGTTGTTTAATTTTGCAATTTTATAATATCTGTAAGGAAAATAATGACAGAGAAACTTCGAATTTGACAAGGAAATGCTCAGAAAAAATTATATTCTATATTTTAAATTTATTTTACACTCAAACTAAATCTTAAATGAATTTTCTACTTTAATATATTTTCTTTAATTATTGAATTACATTTATATTTTATGCCATAAGTTTATTAAAATGTTAAATATTCTGTATATACAGCATATTAAAATTTATTATTATTATAGGCTTAATCTATGTAATTCATATAGTATAAAATTTTATTTGATTTAGAACATTGTCAATAGACTTTGGTTTCTTATGATATTGTAATAATGATAGTAGATAATTTTGTAAAAATATTTGTCGTTCTTATATCCGATTTGTCATTTGACGATGAAAGAAATGAAAAGTACCACTATAATATAATAGCTTTATTTAATAGATTTTAATGAAAATATATTTCATTATTGAATATTTCAATGGCATGATATCTTGGATATTACTTATCATAAATTAAAAGTGACTTTATGTTTTCGCTTGTTGTATATGTTTAATCTTTATCAAATTTTATATTTATTAGCAATTATGATTATGAATGAAACAAGAAAAAAGACGTTATTATTAATTGTTCTAACTTTTGGAAATTTCATTATTGGATGCACTTTTGCTATACAATCGCCTTTCTTCCCTAAAGAGGTAAGTTTCTCGTTTGAAAAACTTTAAACTAGTTTTAATATGCAAATATAATTTCGAATAGGATTAAAATTCAAATAATTTTAGTGACAGTTTTTACAAAAAATAATAGTAGTCCAAAATTTTATGGAAAAAATATTTATATATAAAATCGATTTTTTTTTCTAGTAACTAATACCATGCTTTTTAATTTTATCTTATTTATTTACAATATAAAATCATCATGTAAGTTATGTTTTTATTTTGACAAACTTTTTCATAATTTTAATATAAAATAAGTAAGAATTCTTTTTGGTAGTAGTTAAAAACTAATTTTTAAGCGATAATTTGCCATTGCTTTAATTGTTTTAAAGTTATTACTTTATACAAATATAAGAGATTTGTATAAAATAACTTGTCAATAGTGAACAATTACAATAGTTATTAATCTATATAAGAGGTATAATAAAATTTTCCAGATGTATTTTTATTGCAGTTATAATAAAATTTTCTATAGCTTGTACTTTTATCTATATAAAAATTAATATAAAATTTATTGCTATGCTATATATTTTTATCTTATTTTTTATGAATTTTTTATAAATTATCGCGAATTTCGTGTTAGATAAAAGAAAACTTTTTACATAATTCTAATGATATTTATTTTATAAAAAAAAATCAGGCAGAAAATAAAGGAGCAAAACCAAGTCAATATGGTCTTGTGTTTGGTGTTTTCCAATTGACATTCTTTATATTATCTCCTATTTATGGAAAATTAGTAAGTTTTAAATATATGAGCTCATATAATTAGCATAAAAATTTTCCTTAACGTTATCAAATGCAATTTCAATTTTTTATCTTATAAAAATAATGACAAATGTAAAAGAAAAATTGATATAAAAATAATATAATCATCATAAGATCATATCAGCAAAAAATTTATTATTTACTTTTATTTATTATTTATTCCATTACTTTTCGTTTACAGATGGGTTATATTTCACCAAATTTTATGTTATTAGCAGGAACATTTCTTGTTGGAGGTTCAGTCCTGCTTTTTGGGTAAGAAAAGAGTTTTTAGTTATCATATGAAATTTAAATCTTTAATGCTTTATTCATCGTGTTACTGGCTCCAAATTACATGATAAATACTTCGTCATACTTAAACTCTCTTCAGTTAAATATTATCTTTTATAGATATTATTATAATATAATCTAGAATAAATATCGTTATAAGATTAGTGAGCATGTACATTTGAATATTTGTATTTTTGATTAAAATTGGAGGAATTTATTAAATATTATCGTGCTATTAAAGATTATATAAACTTCGACTATTTCCGATATACTTTAAGCTCTTTTTGATTTTATTAAATCAATAAAGCTTAAATTAAAATCATTATAATAATAATCTAGTGTAACCTTTTTCTTTCTTAATTTTATAAAATGATTAAGTAATTATTTTGAAACGGATTTCTTCATTAAATATTCAGGAAATAAAGAGGAGTAATAAGAAATATCTTACTCCCTCTAGAAATAATTAAACTTTAAAGGAATAATATAATCACTAGCTGTTTTTTTCTTCTTTAAAATGCATTTAATAAATTTAAATTGGAATATATAATACTGTACTTATGTTTTTTAACTGCTATGCTTTAAAAAAATAAAGTATTGTTTAAAATAACATCATAACATATAAATTATATACTTATATGTTATGATGCAATCTATTGTTATGATGTATGGGGGCCGTCCATACAGTTTTATATACTAAGGATGAAATTTAAAGATTAAAGATTATGCCTTGATTATTTTTCGACTTTTTGAATCATATCTTTATCTGAATATTTATTATTTTTTGAATGGATTAAAATTCCAAAACTTTATTTTTGTTAGATTTGAAGCTGCAATTCTTATAGTCAATATAAAAATTGTCAAATTTTGAAGTTTTTCCTTTCTGTTTTCTGAAAACTGTTACTATGCACTTAAAAGGATAGAGTTCAATTCCAGATTCCATTCTTCCAATTTTTCAGGAGGAGTCTGGGCTCGGGCCATTGAACCCCACTTTCAGCACAAGTTAACCGCACCACGGATATTGGCCAACCTACGATTGACTCTAAAAGTGACCGCCATCAATACAGTATATCCCATGTGCAATATAATGCTTAAATTTAACTAATTAATAACTGATCATTATGTGTGGATGTAGGCTTTTTGAATATTGAAAGCATTTTCCTCATACACGCAGAAAGAAAGAAAAAGACTGCATTATTGTAGACTGATATCAATATTATTGCTATTTCTACTTGGGAATATGTAAATGTAAATATTAAATGTAGACTCTAATTAATTGAATCTTTATTGTTTTTAGATTTTTGCAATATTCACCTAATGGATTGCCGTTCCTTGCTTTAGCTTATGCCCTTCGAATTGTAGAAGGAATTGGATCAGCAGCTTATCAAGTATCCAGCTTCACAATCATAGCCAAAGAATTCAAAAATAACGTGGCAAAAACAATGGTGAGCATCCAAACTAATTTTTGAAATCTTTTGTAAGATTTTTTACTGTATTACATACTTTCTCTGCTTGCTTTTTTCATTTGTATGTGGCGTATTTAGAAAATATATCAAATTTTTATCTTCATTAAATTATTTTAAGAATAAATCAACTTCTTAAATTATAAATTTTGCTCATACAAGTTGAGTATCTTCCAGTTATCTTAAAACCAGAATGCTCAGGATTGATAGTGTTTCGGATTTTGGAATAAAACATATAGTGAAGTTGAGAAGTAAAAAAAAAATTCAGACTTTCAGAAAAATTCCTTTTTATTTGACAGAAAATAAGAATATAAATTTTATGAACAAATAATGAAAATGAATTTATTTAAAAGCTTTGGAATAATCTTATTCTAAAAACTCCCATAGAATTATCACTATCAGAACTTTTTGACATTTTTTTAGCAATATTAAACAATAAGATAGAAAAAGGTAGTCTCAGACACTGCATTGACAATGTAAGATGATTTACGAATCATGACAGTGCGCCCGCACTATTGCGTGCATAATCCAGTAGTGACCAACCTTTTTAAGTTTGAGAGCTATTTTTCATTTCAGAAATCACTGGCGGTCTATTTTAGAGACTATAGCAGTGGTCTCAAACTTAAATTGCTTTGCGAGCCGAATGCATAATTCAAAAAGGAAATGAGGGCCTAATATTTTTAAACAAAATTACAATAAAAATAAAATATTTATTTATAATTATTTTCATTTTTTCTTATAAAGATATCGAAATAACATTATATAATTGAAATTAAAACACTTATGTTTTATAAATGAGATTATAAAACAGTTTATTAACGTTCAATTGTAATAATTTTCCAACTGTAACATTATTTAAACGAATAGCTAAAACGTCTTCGCGGATGTACAAAATTGCTTTGTGGGCCGTATGCGGCCCGCAGGCCACCAGTTTGAGACCCTTGGATTATAGTATAGTTCTATAAAATATCAATAGACCGCCAATAATTTCAAACAGTAACAACAATTTTCGATACAGAAAATATGACAGACCACCGCAGGATACCTTTCATGGTTTGCAGGTCGACGCGTTGACCATCCTTGCGTAGGTATTTCACTATAAAAACGAAATTATGTATTTTGGAATTCAGTATTTCAGATGGAGATACTAACCTGTATTGAATTGAGAAACTCTCTCAGTTATAAGGTGCTATGCTATGAAAATGGAATGAAAAATCAATTTTAATTCTCTTTCATGGTTTGCAGGTCGACGCGTTGACCATCCTTGCGTAAATATTTCACTATAAAAACGAAATTATGGATTTTGGAATTCAGTATTTCGGATGGAGATACTAACCTGTATTGAATTGAAAAACTCTCTCAGTTATAAGGTGCTATGCTATGAAAATGGAATGAAAAATCAATTTTAATTCTAATATGAGATTGCTACTAATATAATTTGTCAATTGAAAAATTTAATAAATTATTTTTAAGTTTTAATTGAAAACTGTAAATATTTTAAATAAAATTTATTATTTTTAGGCTACTTTAGAGACTGCTATAGGCATTGGAATTATTGTTGCACCTACATTAGGTGCAGCACTTTATCAGGTAAGTCTTAATAATACATTATATAGTATATTATGAACATATACAGTAATTTCTTGTTAATTATATTCAGAAGGCTAGATTGAAACACTATTCCACACTTCCACAAAGAAAATCAATTTTGATGAAACCAGTATACAATATATGTTCAGGATAGTGAATTCATTACAAATTTTCAGAAAAATCGAAAAGCGCTGTGCTATGATTGAAAATTATGGAAAATTTTTAAAATTTAATATTATCCAATAACGGATGAATATTTGATAACACAAACTCTTCATTTTTAATCAAATTATACTAAAATTCTTAAAATGTAGATATTTCTTGTATTCTTAAGTAACACAAGAAATATATATCGATATTGCATATAAAAAAATCCCCTACTCCTTATCGTTTTGGTCGTACTGAGTTTAAATTTTCAGATATTTTATATAAGAAATATCTGCACTACATTCCAAATTTGGTCTAAGGAAATTTAATATTGTAACACAGACGGTGTTAATATGAAAAATATCGCCTCCCTTGTTTCTCTTCATATTTGTTCGATTGGCTGAAATCTTCGGACTAAAATAAAACTAAGAAACATGGGTATTTTAGATTTGATCGAATTTAAATTAAATTTCCGCTATTCTACGATTGAAGAATAGAAGTATTTAAGGAAAATGAACTCCTCTATCTCTATTTTCATTCGATTAGCTAAAATTTTCAAGCGATTTTTAAAGTAATCTAAGAAAGTTTATACTGTATTTCAAATTTTATTGAAATTTATTGAACAATGCAATATTTAGAAATGTATGCGGAAAACGAGAAAAAAAAAAAGTTTTTTTTATCAATTTTTGCTATTTTCAAGTTTCTCTAGTTCTTTTATTAATTGGATTTGAAATTTCAAATTGACCTTCTTTATTCTATTGAATATCTCTCTGGAATATAAATGATAGATGAATAATATTTACTCTGGAATAAAAGTTAAATTTTGGAATAAAAGCATTCGTAGTAAGAAACAGTCAATAATTATTATACGGTACTCGATTTAATATCATTGCTGTGCCTATCATCCCAAAATTTAAAAATTTAGATTTATCCTAAACCTAATCTAAAAATGCAATCGTTTTCCATGAATATCTATTTTAATTTATTAAAATGAATTATTATAAGTGGTAACACCGATAAAAAGTTTCAAACATGATTGCATTTATAACAAAAGGTGAAAAAAAAAAACATTAACGATTTTTTACTTGTGCATTTTTTTGACATTGAAATGTCAAAATGTACTGGAACTACTGCAATTCCAGTAATATAGTTGCAACTTTCCAGTAATTATTCTAAATGCAGATTAGTTTTTTACGCAATTTGATTTTGTTTAGAAATATTATATATTAAAAGACTAGCTAACAATATTATCTAATACAGCAATACACAGCATATAACATAGTTCTGCTTAACATAAAGAAATATGCAATTCTATATTAAAATTTATTAAGAAATTTATTTCATTTTTATTATATTCATAGGTAGGAGGGTTTAAGATGCCTTTTATTACTCTTGGCTCATTTGTTCTTTTGTGTGTTATTATAACATATTTTATTTTACCCAAATACAGTAAGTATTTTTATATTTAATAATAATGCAAACCTTTATTTTAAACTAATTAAATCAATTAATTAAAAATTATTTTTTAAATTAGATCCATCTGATGAATTGGTATCTGGAAATATTTTAAAGTTCTGGATTAATCTTTCCATAATTCTTGATGCAACTGTTATCAGCATATCTTGTATGTGTATTGGATACATATCGGCTACATTAGAACCACATTTAAGACAGGCAAATAGAAATTTTAATTTTAAAACTTTATATTATATAAATTATAAATCAGTTCAATTTTATATTGTATTACAGTTTGGATTATCTACTATAATTGTAGGAGTTATTTTTGTAACATCGGGCTTGACATATTCTGTTACAGCACCCTTCTGGGGTTTTATCTGTGATCGTCAGGTAAATTTAATTTATGAATAATTTAACATTATTTAAGGCAGTAACTTTAATAATTTGATTTAAATATGTATTACAACATATTTAGGTTAATATTAAAGCATTGAATATAATAGGATGCATTCTTGTTTCTGTTGGATTTTTATTTATTGGTCCTGCACCATTTTTCAACATAACAACGTAAGAAATAAAATTTTAGTAACTTGTTTAAATATATAGACCTACTATGGATAACTCTCTATATAAGATTTCATAGATATAATAAGATATAGTATATAAAATCATATATAATTAAGTAATAGCATAATAATTAAAATCAATCATCTTACACTTCAGTATTATGCTACTATAAATTTAGTCTGTCTATAGTCGGTTAGACTGGATGCTTCGACTTTTACTCTAGAGCAGCGATTCTCAACCAGTGGTACGGATAACATAGTTATGTCTATACCATAGTTATGTCTTACCGCTGCTCTACGTATTTTTTGCGCACTAATCAAAACCGCACTAATCAAGGGATTCCTGTATACAGCTTTTAATGAAAATAAAGTGGTAGCTATATTAAAAACAATAATAATAAATAAAGCATATTTGCGATTATGATATTCTGACTAGATATATCAATGCGAGAAAACGTGAGGGAAACAAATATTTTGTTTAGACACACTGTCAATCAATAATGTAAATAATAACAATTTAATTCGCACTGGTTTCTCTCTCCCTTGATAAGTATTATCCGTTAGAAAAATACATCATTATTAAGTCTTTGTAGACCGACTCTACAAACACGAAATATTGTCAAGATAAATATAAATTAAGCTTGTGTGTGAAATTGCAACTGCATTTTCACGCACTCATAATTTTCGGCCTTGCTCGCCTCACCCTAGATCCGGCGCTGAAAGGACATCCCCTTTCCTCATTTTTCCGTTAAACCGAGATTCTACTATATTCAATATAGTATATAAAAGCATTAAAAGCAATTTATATTTTATTTTGAATATTTGATCAAATTATAGTGAACCCCCGTATAATGAAAGAAATACGTTCTGCGTTATGCGGAAGTTCATTCCGTTCTATAATTACTATCTCAATTTTTCATCGTGTTATACGAATTCGCGTTATAGAGGATTGCATTATATAGGTGTCCACTGTATATAAATAGTATATAATACAGTATTTGTTAAAATCCTTCAAATACATAATTGATATACAGGTAGGCCTCGATTAGTGCGAATAATGGGTTCCACGAATTTCTCGCACAATTCGAATTCGCATTAATCGAAGTATTAACAATATATAAATATATAATATATTA
>AYEL01075653.1:0-17297 GCA_000484575.1 Olivierus martensii
GGGTACCGGAAAGTGATGTCGTTCTTTTTATATTAATTTCAACGAATAAATCGTAAAACCAACCGATTTGACAATAAAATTTTGCATACTAGACGACAAAAGACTGTTGATAATGAGGATACTTACATTATTGTTTTATAAAACTTGTTGACATTTTATTCGTTTGATTTTGATGTAGGAAGGCGACATTACTTACCGGTACCCCATAATATTAGCTTTTTACCGATCTCCTCTGACTTCGTCTTACAACACTGGGCTGCTGATATTCACGCCTTGACAGCTAATTATAGAAAATCATTGATCTAATGCTTCTTCGACTTCTGGATCCTTTCCATCACGCTTTCTTTTGGATGTTCCTGGAATTTCTGTAATGCCCACTCCTCACGCAGCTGATTTTCTTGTTGTAGTGGACGAGCTATGGTAGATTTTGGTTTATTACAGTGAGTCTACGATAGCTTGTATTAAATGGCTGGCTTTTAATTTTATTCAACAAAGCAATTTTACTTGAGTGAAAAATCCTTTCTTGGCATCTTGGCCAAGATTTTAAAATTTTAAATAAAATCGCATCTGTAAATGAATATCGCTAGGTACAGTAACGATAGACTCTTAATTAGATGCATACTTGTCAGATTCACGACGATAGATAACTGATTCTCATCACGCTAGTGTTGCCGAATACAGTATTGTTATGTATTATTTATCAACGGTGATATTTACTAATAATTTTACTAAATAATGGATGTTCATATTAGCGCGGCGTGTGTGTCGACGATGCGTATGTAATAGGACGCGAAGAAACGATCCGCTCCATTGTGTTAGTCTGTATTGTCTTGTAGGAAGATTTAACCTGGAAATTGCATTTATGACTAATTTTAGCAAAGCATTTCCCCATGATTGCATTTTTTGTTTGTTTGTGTTCATAATGAGGATTTACAAAAAGTAATGAAAATATTTTGTGTGGTAGGAGAGTAAATGTAATTTTCTAAATATGTTAAGTAAAACCCGTGTTTTGTAGAAGTACCGTATTATACGAGGATTCCCGAAATTTTCTAACCTTGTTGTAAGAAATCGTCTTATACAAGAGTTATCTATACTTACTATTACAGAAATAATACCAATGATATTTGAATTCTGGAGAAGTCAATATATGCAATTTAACAAAACCTACAGAACATAAAACCACAAACAGTACGCACTTCATCGCTCGATCAACTCGCAATAAGCTCCGAATCGTTCTGTACTTGTTGAAATGTAAACACTTATTTAATTATTATTATTTTTCTGTTATCGTTTTGTCTGCGTCTGCCGACTTATTGTGTACCGATTATTTTGTACAAAATAAATTCTTTGAACCTATATATTTTTATTACCTTTGATTATACCGTTTATTACATTGTTGCTTTCTCCTTATTACCGTTTGTTACATTGTTGCATGAATCCTTGCCCTCTGGCTGGAACATTGGGCAGCCGCCACCAGTCTGCTGTTTAAATTGTATAAAAAATAATTGTGTCTTACTACAATAATAATAACAACAATAAAACACAAAATGCGCCAGCGCCCCTAAAATATCGGCGCTCCGCTCGATCGAATCTTGAGACGGCCCTGTCAAAAAGATTTAAAGAAGATAGTAATACTCATTACATAATCAGCATGATATCTTTGATACTTTTATTCCATTTCAAGATAGACAAAAGTGGTAGACCATGATTTCTTGTTATAGCTTATGCATTATTCCAATACTTTCCTGAATATTAGATAAAACTACAAAATTGTTGTTGTAAAGAAATCTATAACTTCTACCAAACTTAATTATACAATTACTTATTACAGATATCATTAAAAATCTATTTAAAAATACTGCAAATTTAGAACCTCTGTTTAATATAAAAATAAATTTATATCTATCAATGGAACAATTATTTTTAAGTTGAATCTATGATTCACAATATTTCTTTAGTTAAATAAGCATATTAACCAGAATTTCTATTAAAGGAAATTATAATTTTACATATAGAATTGAACAAATAATGTCTTTATTTATGTTTTACTCATTTGATTATGAAGTCCAGAGTTCGAACAACATAACTCATTTTCATATAGAGTGATCTATAAATTTAGCCTATTATATTTTTAAATATCGCTAATGAGTTATGTTGTACGAAATAGGTATTCATACTCCCTCATTTTGAATATGAATTTCGGATTTCATAAAAGAAAATCCATTCAGACAAGTGATCTATAAAATGCATTATTTAAAAATATAGTAAATTTGCTCAGGAAAATGAAGAGTAAAATAAATACAATATTACTTCATTTAACGTTGTCTCACTATTATGTTACGAGCAAAATTTAATTACCGGTAATTAATTAAAAAATTAGTTTTTAAGGCAGCAGAACAGAATTGTTATATTTTCTTGCATTTTCTGCATGAAGAGAGAGAAAACACGTTAGAAATCTATAACGTAATTACAGAAAACCAAGCAACCAAAATTTACAGTATATGACTGCTAATTCAAATACAAGGATATTGTTCTAAGACCAGGCGGTTTCACATAGCCAGCGATTTGTGAGAAGCGAGAAGATAAGAAATTTATACTTTTAAAAATGTAAAGTATTTTTAATATTGCAAACAATAATAATTCTATCAAGAGAGGGATTTGTTATAAGAAACCTAAAATGTATATTCAAAACAGAGTACATACAATTACTTCATATTATACAGAATGCTATTGCATTTTTTATATGATAAAAAATATACAGTATATACAGTGGATTCCGCTTAATTGGGACACCGGTTAATTGGAACAGCCGCGTAATGAGCCAAATCTCAAAGAACGGAAACCAAACTAATAAACTAATACAAAATTTAAACGCTTAATTGGGAAAATTTTTCGTTTAATTAGGACAGTAGCAGAAAAGGAATTTTCAATTTTTGATATATTTTAGGGATTTTTCGAAAGTATGGCTACACATACATACACTAATCTTTGCCAAGATGTCAAGAAAGGATTTTTCACTCAAGTAAAATTGCTTTGTTGAATAAAATTAAAAGCCAGCCATTACAAGCTATCGTAGACTCGCTGAAATAAACCAAGATCTACCATAACTCGTCCACTACAACAAGAAAATCAGTTGCGTGAGGAGTGGGCATTATAGAAATTCAAGAACATCCAAAAGAAAGCGTGAGGGAAACGATCCTGAAGTCGAAGAAGCATTAGATCAATGATTTTCTATAATTAGCCGTCGAGGCGCGAATATCAGCGGCCCAGTGTTGAAGACAAAGTCAGAGGAAATCGGTAAAAAACTAATAATTAGGTTCCTATTTTAATAAAGCATTAAAATAGATACCTAATTATTATTTTACCTATTATTTATGTACCTACGAACTACATATTTTAGTTTAGAATTTATTATTACTTCGTTTAATTGGGACAGCCACTTAATTGGATCAAAATAGCTTAGTCCCAACATGTCCCAATTAAGCAGAATCCACTGTATATAATTCAAATGGCTTAGTCCCAACGTGTCGCAATTAAGCGGAATCCACTGTACCTATCATTTTTTTGAGATCTCCAAACTGATTTGATCAAATTTTATGGGCTTTTTTATGCAAAATTATACTTGTATATATTTTAATCAAACACATAATAGATTATATTTTAATAAAACTGCAATAAAAGTTTAAAGCAATATCAATCTTGGAGTAATATATATATATATATAGCAATAATACATATTATTTATGTGTATTGTGTTACATGTAATATTAATAACATCAGATAGTGAATCATATTTCAAATTATTTTTTCTTTTGATATACTGTATACCAGGACTGCCCAACCTTTTTATGACCGTAAGCTACTTTTTCACCGGAGGGATATAGCAATCTACCGATATTTATGGAATAAAAGTACAAAAATAGCAAAGTCATATATAATTCAAAATTTATTAAATAAAATAAACAATTCTTCATAGCATGAAAATATGAAAATAATGAATGCTTGGATACATAAACAAAAATATAATTTTGTCTTTTAATGCTTTTGATTCTGAAAAAAATATTTATCAATTGATAGATATTGTTTAACAATTAATTAAGAAATTTTGTTTAATAAATGCAGTTTTATTGCTATATTTTATGATATCCTCTGAAAATTATATTAAAGTGGTAAAATAGTGTTTACCTGAAAATTTTCAATAAAAGTTAAGTTGAATAATAGATCAATGTATCCAATATATTAATAAGAAAAATAAAATTTTGAATATATATTTCAGAACATTGTGGCTAGTTATAGTTTCACTTATAATAAGTGGAATTGGATTTGCTTGTTGCTATGTTTCTCCATTCATTGGTGCTTTGAAGTATACTTTACAGTAAGTTTGTTATATAATTTTAACTTTATTTAATAAGCCAAGAAATTTCATAATTACATATTCTCAAAAAATATTGATTTATGCATAGTGCAGTCTCTATAGTTCAAAAAAGTTCTGTTTAATCCCAGGATGATATGATTTTGTAAAAATTTTCTCCCTATTGTTTGAAAAATTAAATTTTGTCAAAGCATGTAAATTATTTTCTGCACGATAAATCACAACAACCACTTGAAGCAGGATAAATACACTAATTTATTATTAGATATATATAATATGCACTACATATACTAATAATACAATTTTTTTCCGGAAACGTTTTCGGCCTATTATGGGAAAACAATTATATTATTAGTATATGTAGTGCATATTATATATATCTAATAATAAATTAGTGTATTTATCCTGCTTCAAGTGCTTGTTGTGATTTCTTGTGTTATTAGAAGCAGCAGAACTCAGTTGTTTATAGTTATTTTCTGCACATCTGTCTTTCATGCATTTGTCTATATTTATTAAAGCTAAAGTAATAAAAGAATAATTCATGTTTAAAAATAAAGGTAATTTTAAAGGAGATTTTTGCATATTAAATAAAAGGAATTTTATTGATTTCTTTATACATTTGATACAAATACAATAAATGAATACTATATGTATATATATTTATTATATTACAATAATACATATTATTTATGTATTGTGTTACATGTAATATTAATAACATCAGATAATGAATCATATTTGAAAATTATTTTTTCTTTTGATTTATTATATATCAGGGCTGCCCAACCTTTTTATGACCATGAGCTACTTTTTCACCAGAGAGATATAGCGATCTACTGATATTCATGGAATAAAAGTACAAAAATAGCACAGTCATATATATAATTCAAAATTTATTAAATAAAATAAACAATTCTTCATAGCATGAAAATATGAAAATAATGATTGCTTGGGTACATAAACAAAAATTTTAATATGATATTTGGCATTGTGTAGATTTTGCAATTGATTCAAAATTTGGATTGCAGTATATGACAAAAGAGGTAATCTTAAAATTTTTATCAAGATATTTTGTTGTGAATGTAAGTTCAATTTTAAATCTATAATTTTTGCTCTGCATATTTCAGAGTCTTTAGGATATTAATTTTCATAACTGGAGAACATTGTCCGAAAAGGTCTTTCAATATTTCCCTTTTTTGGAATAGCAATAACTGAATTACATATTAGACAAGAGCATTTGCATTAACCATGGAAAAAAGAAATCATGTTCCCATTCATCGTGGTAATGATAAGTTTTAATTTTCTTTTCTATGCTCATAATTATGGTTAAAATAAAAAAAATTAAATAATTGAAGAAGTTTAGTTTTTAATAAATTTAACCCTTTTATAGTACAGAACAATGATATACTGTTGTCCAGACCTGAGTACTATAATAAAGAAAGAAAAGACATTTGAACTTGTACAAGCATTTTTCCAACAAACTTTTGCTTATTTATCAAAATAATCTTCATTTACTGTTTTTGATATTATTATTATATTCTACTGAATGCTCTGATCAGCTATTACTTAATAAATGATAAAAGACACAAAGAACTAAAACACTTAGGGATAACCTCACTTTTCTTGTTTCAACAAGAACTCAAATCACTTTTACTACATATTGTAAGTTGATTGGAAGATGGTCAGAGGTTTGCGATTGACTAAAAAAGTTTGTCGAGATCGACTGGTTGGGCAGCCCTGCTGTATACTATAGTCTGAATTTTCAATAATTGGAACTGCCTTGAACTATCCACATTTCTGTATATTGCATTTTTTTTAGGCAATTAAATTAAAAATGTATTATGACGTATTATATGAATCTTCTATAATAGTTTTAAAGACCAAAAGAGAGTTGTAGATATTTCACCACTTACCTTGCTAAGTGCTTAAGTTTCTAATCTGCATTAGATTTATATTATAGTCTAAGTAAAATAATAAAAAATAAACATTAAGAATTCACAAACTATTCATTTTAAATGATATAGCTTTACAACTAATAATTCCAACAAATCTTAAATTGAGAACCAAATGGTATTTGAAATATTATTTCAAATAAAATATATTGTTTCTTAGAATGATAATTTCACAATAAGTTATAATGATTAATTTTATATCCAAATTATTTTTTCAGATCAGAATTTATGAGCGGAACTATCTTGCCCAACTATTCAGATAAGATAATTCAATTGAAATGATGTTTTAAATGTTTTTTAAGAGCCTTAATCTTATTGCTGAATAATCATTTCAGTACTAAAATGTTCAATTGTATTGATATTTTCATTGGTAAAATTTACAAATCTTTTGCACAAATATTTATGATTTTATAATCAAAATTCTAAAAAATAACCTATCTTGCCTCACTTCCATTATTTCATTAATGTTTGAATATATGTAGATTATTTTTTTCCTAGTTCCAAAATAATAATAAGAGTTGCATCAATTAAGTTTAATTTTTTTTAATTTTACATATCATTTGTGATGGGCATATTTACTAATATAATCATAATTATATTTTTTCTAAAATAATAATAATGTATTTAACATAGGACTTTGAATACATTAAGGAATTTGTGTATACAATTTTTAGATGCATCAAGATAGTTATTATTGGTTTTTAATATTATTAATTAATATCACTCAGATTTTCAATGATAAATTTAAAATTAATAAACTGAATGAATCAAATATAAGTCAGTTTTTTAAGCATGATACAAAAAAGCTACTCATAATATAAAAAAGCTACTCATCTCATAATGCACTAAATTTTTATTTGAAAGGCTTCTGACCCTATGTAATAACAAAGATTAAAGATAGAATCATGTGTCTCATTTTCTTGATTTTTTTGATGGAATCTCAATCAGACTCAACAATTACATTCTTTACCTTTCAGTTATCCCTATCCTTACAGATGAGAAAAACTAGAAATGTTTAATTTCTAACAAAAATGAAAAGAAGCATAAAATTAAGAAAAATACAATTTATACAGTATAACATTTTTTAATAAAAAATATATATATTAGGAAAAGATATCAAAAAGAAAAAGAAGAACTAGAATGAAAAAATTCTTTGTAAGAGCAAAATTAACAAATATTTATTCTATAAGAACAGGGCTGCTGAGAGGGGGTGACATCCATGACTTTTGTCACGGGCCCGGCATCGAAGAGGGCCCGACTGTCAAGCCTGAAGTGTCACATAACGTGTCCAATAATTTGCAGGCTGTCGACAGAGCACCTAAAGCAGTCATACCAGAATAAACCCTTTATATATAACATAGTATGTAATGTATGGAATTTTGAATTTATTGTTTGCCTTTTTTAAATAAATGCTTAATGTTTTATATGGTTTTTTTATTAAACCAAAGAGATGCACACTTTTTTTAAGTGGGATCTGGACCACAGACTTGTCACAGGCCTGAAAATTTCTCTCGGCAGCCCTGTATAAGAATCACTGATGAAAAATGAAAGGACAAGAAGTATTATCACTAAAGTCTTTTTCTTGTAAAATTTTAAATTAAGTTTGTGCAAATTACTTTGCTCCTGAAAAATTTTGAAAGTTTGGCTAAAATCTAATTCTTTCATTAAGTAATTGAAAGCTATATCTTATCCCTACATTTAAAATTAAATATGCTCATATTAAAATATAGTTTTAACATTTATGAATTCAAAATAATTTGCGTATTTTTTTATTAATATACTAAAATAAGAAATACATCAACAAATTCACAACTAAGAAATTTCAAATGATGAAAAAGTTAGATTAAAAAATTGCCAATAAGACAAAAATTTGAAAATTGCATTATTAATTTATTATATGTGTGTGTTATGTTATAAAATTACATTCTATAGTTCTCAATCCTTTCTGAAACATTAAGAACTACAGAACCTGAGATTCAATCCATATTATCCAGATGAAATTCTTACACAACTTCCAAACAAAAAAAATCAACCCACGTCAACAAAGCTCTATATTCAATTTTATTCAAAATTCAGAAATTAGAAATAGTAGTGGCATTAATCTTAATCATCTGTAAAAATTTAACTAATTTTTGTAAAATATGATTTTCAATTGTTTAACCAAAAAATAGTTTTTAGCTAAATTATCTAAATTCTTTAATGTCAAAATAATTTGCATAAACTTTAAATTTTTAAAACTTAATTTTAAAAAATTTCCAAGAAAAACATTTTAGCATTGAGACTCCCTTGTTCTCCCATTTCTCATCAGCAATTCTTTTAGAAAACTGTATGAAAAAATAACTTCATAATAATTCATTTCTTTTTTTTATATTTCTTTAATTTAATGAATAAAGTATTTCTTCAGCCTTATTTTACAATCATCAATCCTATCACAGATATTTTGAAAAACCAATTACTAATATATTAAAGTGGTGAAAATGAGTTTGAGGTGATTAAAAGATTTGCCAATGATATTAATTTTGTAGAGATTTTTATTTGCATGTACATATTATTAACATATTATTTATACATATATTATACATACATATAAATAATAGATAATATTATAGATATCTTATAATAATATATAAAAAAATAAATATATTTAATTTTAAAATAATATTAAAATTATTAATAATTATATAAAAATTTATTATTTTTAAATAAATTTTTAATTTTTAAATTATTTATATATTATTATAAGATAAATTTTTTAATCAATATATTAACAAGATAAATTTGTCTTTTTCTTTAAATAATACAAATACTATAGCTTCTGCTTGAACTATTGGCTTTTCAAATAATTTAATGAAAATATTTTCAATACTTTATAGTGTATCATAAGAGAATTCCTATTGATAATTTTGATCCTATTCTCTTGTGTAGTATTAGATACTAACTTTATAATCAAAAATATTTACGACATTCTATCTATATAATCTCCATTCATATTTTAATTTCCATGCTTTTTATCCATTATCCAGAACAAAAGTTGTATCACATTTAATACTTTTGCTATTAATTCTCTTGAGTTTTGAAAAATCAGATAAATGTTTATCATACTAGTGATCAGCTAACAGTGGTAGACTGGGAAAGGGGAAGCACCATGAGAATCCCTGATAACTTCAAGAACCATTTTATCTGGCTTCTAATTTCTGACCATTATTGATATCCTTTCTTTACCCTTTCAAAGAATTTTGTGTTCCAGTGATCATTGCAGATGATTACTGGAGCACAAAATTCTCTTTACTATGAAAAAGCATGGGCAAAAGGGAAAATTGTAATACTATTTTTAATTTTACATACTTGAATATTCTATATTAAAAAATATAACATTTTGACTATATGAATCAATGTTTAAGTTATATAATATTTACTATTTGAAACAGTACAATCAAAATGTTTAGAAACAGTGATTGGAAGAATGAGAAAGTGATCTTACCAATAAAATTTTAAATAAGCTCATAAATAAATCAAATGAAAACTAAAGACAGCAAATTGAGATAAGGATCAAATGCAATACCTTCCAATTTTAATTCTATAGATGGAAAACAACCATATGATACAAAAAGCAACCTGATCAAAGAAACATACACAAAAAATAATACAGAATATATAATAATAGCCTAATCCAATGGTTCCCAATCTTTGTTCATTTGTATACCCCTTGGAATCCATTTCTATAAATTCTATCCTTAATATTAGAAAAATGTTTATAATTAATATAATAATAATTAAATAATTTTCTACCATTATTAAATTTTTTTTTGGTATGCCCAAAAAAAGTGATCTTGTCACATGTTCAAAAAAGTACATAAATCTAAGGTTAGAAATCTGGGTCTAATTAAAGAATTATAGAAAGAACTCTATGATCAGTATATCATCAAGAACTGATATCAATATATTTTAATATGCTTTACTAAAATTATTCAATCATTAAATATCCTATATACCGGGTAAATAGGAAAATGATGACAATAAGAAGTCATTGTTATTAAAATTACATTTTCTTTCTCACTTACTGGAAGCATTTTACTATTGGTAATCATATTTTAAAATAAGTTGTTTAAATTAAGGTCTTAGGATTTATATCATTGCTTCTTCTCAATTATCCTCTATAGTTGTAGAATTTTCCTTTGCAAAATAATTATACTGCTGAATATTTTTTATTGCTTCAACTAATTAGAAAATGTCTTATATGCAATATTTATAATGGAATTTGTTATTAATTAAAGGAAGTAGCCTATTGTATTTTTTCTACAACAAAATATCACAAAATATATTTATTATTGATTGATCTCTTTCAAAATTTCATCTAATAACATACTTTCATTTTCTAGCATATTCACTAATATAGTAATACTTTTAATTTTATAGAATTAATAATAAAGTTTAAAATCCAGTGCTTGCTGATTTCTGAGATTGTTGTATATTATATTTATTTATTCTATTTTAAATTAAATATATATTTTTAGGATCCGTGAGTATCCTGATGATATAACAACTTATGGACTTGTTTCATCAATGGCTGCTTCAGCTCAGTCTTTTGGGTAATTATATTTATTATATATAATATAATTTTATTTAAATCAAAGTTAGATATATTGACTAATAACAGATTTAAAAATTATGATGGCAAAATAGCTAGCAGAAAATGTTTCATAAATTTATGTAGTTATTTAATAGTAATTAGGAAAATTAACATTAGTAGAACTTCAATAAGTAATTTATTATTTTTAGTTTATTTGATTTCAATATCAAATTCGAGAGATCAGCTTCAAACCGTCATTATAGAAAGTGACAAAAATTATAATTCTCATGTAGATAAACAAATAAAAAAAAATAAAACTTTATTTTTTTTTTATTTATCTACATAAAAACAAATAAAAAAATTCAATATTTTTATTTGTTTTCATGTAGATAAACAATGAATTTTTATGGTTATCTACATCAAAACAATCAATATAGAATAAAGAAGAGATCTGTTTTATGTTTCATCACCTATTTACATAATATTTTTAGGGAGGATAGTAAAGTAGATCATAATATCAGCCATCATTAGACAAAAAATTGAAACAAAAATATACTGCTAAAGAATATAACATTTAATAAAAAAAAAGCTAACCATAAAAACAAAATTAATAATGGAGTAAGATCTGCTATAATATGTAGCAGTGAAAGTTTATGACACATTTATAAATATTCATAAATTGGAGGTTGCTAATATAAAACTATTAAGAATAATATTTGAAATAAATAGAAACAATCAATTCCAAGATAATATATTTAACAATAAAATTGGAAAACAGATTAGCAGCATCTTTGAATTAATAGCTTTCAACTCTGAGTTTGTTAGATCATAGAAAGAATGAATGAGAACAGACCATCAAGATGTTAAATAAAACTGTCATTATTAGCAAAAGAAGTAGAGATATAACTCCCTAGTAGTAGTCAAATACTATATACATAGATCTGAAAAGTAGAAATATTGATGTGAATGGGGATATCAAAATTTGCTTAAAGAAAAATGCTTCAAAAAAAGATGGAGATAGCTGAATATTGATATTCAAATTAAAATGATGATTTATTTTGTCTGTTATTTCAAACAAAAAGTATAAAGTCATCTACAAAGAAAAGAAAATCTATTTAATCTTTAGCCATTCATAATCAGAATAAAAACTCAATATTGAAAAAATTAAATGTGTTACACTTGAATGCAAATGACATGATTTAAATTTTAAACATGTGCTGTAAGTACTAAAAAAAGACAAGTTATATATAAAAAAATTATTTATTTACAAAAACAAATAAATTGCCTTATTATTGTTGATTTTATTATTCATATCAGTAGATTATTCTTTCTATCCTAAAAAGTACATTGATATCAGTTATAAAGTATTTTCTGCTAGCTATTGTCTGAACAATTAAATTTTTATCTAATGCCATAACATTTAAATTTCATTAAAGTAGCATGTAAAATTAGTTATTGATATAGAAGCAAAATTAAGTAATTATAGCTTAATTATTGATTCTTGATGAAATATTCTTTTTATACAATATTGAAGAAATATTGTATAAGAATTTGTATTCTATAGTATTTCTTCATCCATGATGAAATAGAAGAATAATATTTGAATCCAACCCATTGAATTTTATCTTTCAACCTTCCACTAATCCCATTATAGTGTTAGCCAGTTTGTGATGGGCACCAAATTAGCTGTCTGCCAAATATATCTCTTGTGAGATTAAGGTTAGATTAGTTTTAATTATGCCACCTAATCATTCTGATTGATTGTATTAATCCTAGGCACTGGATATGTGCTTTTGGCAATCATATCATATAATTAAAAAATATTTCATAAATATAATATCTTGTTACTTATTTCTGCCCCAGCAGAATGTGCTACATCTTTTAGTTTGTGTAAAGTTAATGTAGGAGACCAAATATAACACTGTATATTTTGCTTCTCCAATAATTTGTTTGAATATTTCTTATACAATAATAATAATAATTTAAGAATATTTCAGTTTAATATATTATTTGATAATTATAAATTAATACAAATATCAAATTAAATAAGAAAGCACTTATGGTTTTTTTGAAAGTAAGTATAGCTCTAATTATGTACCCAGATATAACAACACTGATTAATATTTAAAAATATAAAATAACTAAATATACATAAATTGAATTAATTATTGTAGCTTAATTTATTAAAAGGAAATAAAAATAAAGTAAAATCAAATAGACTGCATTAATAAATTGTTTAAAGTAGGGGTGTGGGCAATCTCCGGTCCGCGGGTCATATTATTTTATTATATCTGATACCAACGCTATGTATACTTACATATCTGTACCTTCTCTTTTTTAAATAAATACTATTATTATCAATTGTTTTTGTTTTGGCCCGTGGCCCACCATAAATTTTTCTATATGGCCCCTACAAAAAAAAGGTTGCCCATCCCTGGCTTAAAGTCTTACTAGAAGTAAATAACTATTAAAATTCAGTACATTCAGCAGCAAACTTATTAATAATTTTATTGAAAACTTAAAAATATTTTTGGTTTTATACCATCTTCAGCCACTTCTAGAACCAAAGAATTTTTGAAATTCAAATTAATTTTATTACATACACAGTGAATGTTATTTTATATAGTCTCAATTTAAAGTGACTTATCAGTTACAGAATAATAATTAACTAAATTTTTTTTATAATTAAAATTGATTCAGTATTTTTTATTGCATAGAATTATGCATTGGAAAGATCTTCCATTGGTCTATCATTAATTATATTGCCTTTGTTTCTTCTCATCATTTCCATTGTTTCTTTTATTGTGCCTTCATTCTGAATTTTACATATAGTTATTAACTTGGCTTCATTCCAATGAATTCTAATATTATTTTCATATTTTTTCACTAGGATGGTTTTTAGTTTAGCTGTCTTGATGTTCCTGCAGTCTATCCTTCAAATCACACTTTATTATTTCTACATAATATTGCTGTTCATTGGAGTCATAGTTATATAACAGTACTTGATATACTCCTGTCCTTAAATCCTCCTCATGTTTAGTTTTTTCTTTATTTCTGAAGGCATTAAATAATGTCTGCTCTCTTGTACATATGATTTTTTTATTTTGTTTCCTTACTGTTTTTCTAATTTCCATTTTTAGTGAGATGGTAAGGAAGTTTAACAAACTGACTTTCTTTCAGTCTAATGGATTGGTCTCGTGGCTTAATCAATCGAGTTTCCTGTGGGTTGTTATTATTTTGATTTGTTTAGAGTATATTGATTCCATAAATTTTCTGCTATATCTGTAGTTTTCCCTATACATCATAATCTCTGTTAACTTCTTCATTCCTACCTGTTAGATTGCTATAATGGGTAATAGTCTTTTTGAAATAAAAACAGAAGGCTGCCTTCTTAAAAGATCATTAGATCATGCTGGAATTATCACTGAATTATATGAGCCCTTTCTATAGACACTTGTTCTTTAAGTATTCTGATCTACTTCAACTCTGACATCCAATAAGTGTGCTGTGATAGTGAATTTTGAATACTCTTTAGTTCTGAAAGTGACTGAAGATGGTGCAAAATTGAAAACATTTAAAATTTTTTATAAAGATATTAATAAGTTTGCTGCTGAATTTTAATACTTCTATAAAGCAAAATTATGAAAATGTCTTGTAACTATCAATTTTATATAAATTTAATTAATAGTATATTGTTTTAGGGTTATCCAAGTGAATTACTATCTGTGACAGTATCCTCTATTCCTTCTATGCATATTTGTTTAGATTTTATTCCAGAATTACTTAGTCAACCTCATTTAGAAAAGCAGGTTAGTCTTTTTAAAATTATATAGTTTTCATAAAAATTCTTCAATATATTTTGCAATAATGAATATAAAATTTTTTTAATAAAGGTTTTTGCAATAGAACTTGCTTCATATTTATGTCTTGAATATGCCATTCCAAAATCTCTTAGCATTGCAAAATTATGTATAAATGTTGCACATACATTGCTTGGAGGTAAGTCAATAACAATTTAATGTAGGATATTAATTAAAAATTATATTCTATATGAATTACTTGATATGTAAGCTTTTTCTCCATGAAAATTGCTTAAATGTTAATGTTTGTGCATTTTGAATGTATATTATGAAATTTAAATACAAACTTAAATAGGAAAAAAAATCACAACAGCTAAAATTAGACAAAATTAGAGAAAATATGGAAAATTATATTCAAAGTAGGATTTTAGAAATATATTTAACTTTTCTCAAGAATTTATTTTTATCAAAATTCACTACTAATAAAATTTTAATTTAAATTATTATAAATTAAGGGCTTTTATCATTATGACAATTTAATGAATAATGAAAAAAAATTTGCGATTTTAGATACAGTGGTACCTCGCAATCTGTTATTGTTTCTCAACCATTGGGTCACAACCCAATATTGGGTTGTGTTAAATTTTTAATGGGTTGCGAAGGAACTGGTAAAATACCAAATTAAAAATGTAAAAAATAAATAAATAGACAAAAAAAGTCTTTTACTTTAATATCTTAATTTTGACATTGCGAATGTAACTTAAGTTCATGAGCATATTTGTTCCGCCCATCCCAGCATTCATTGGTACATTCCCCTTCCCAGTTTTGCTAGTTTTAAACTAGTGTATAATTGTCAGTTGTCAGAACAGCAATACGAATAACTTTATATGTAGTGTGTTAAAATTAGTAATTGTATTTTGTATTTCGTTGAAATATATGTTTTTGTATTGAAGATAAGAATTACAGTATATGTTTTTAATTTACAGTTTGTGGTTATATTTCATTGTATGTGAGTAATACATTGTAGTCCATTGTACTATAAGTTAATCTGAGTACATACAATATCATGCTGATATACTTTTTTTTTTATTTTATATTATAAAATAAACAATTGGGTCACAGTATGATATCAAAAAAATATGTTGGATCACAGGGTCAAAAAGGTTGAGAACCACTGATCTAACTAGTGTTGAATTGCAAGATAACTTTTCCCATATAAGACTATGAAAAAATGAATAATTCGTTGTCGAACTCCAATTCCATTTCCCCTAATGGAGGTAGGTAAGAGAGATATAGTAAAGAAAATAATGTAGTGTATGTATTTTACTATTGTATAACACACTAAATTACAAAATACACTATTTTATATACAATATACACAATTTATTAGCCTTTGATGTTAGTGTGAAGTCTTTATTCTGTTGTACTTTTGAATCAGTGAAACCAGCCTTGACTTGAATTTGAATTTCTCAGTTTGATCTTAGGATCCTGGAGTTTCCTTCTGCAATTCTTCAAAAATTAACCTAGCCTTTTCATGGATCATTGCCCCAGTTACTGGATCTTCCTTCATCTATCTTTCTCTAATCCAGGTGAGAACAGCTTTTCCATCTCTTCATTTATAAAAGATCTATTTTTGTTAAAAATCTTCATTGCTCCAGCAGACACCTTAGCACCCATAATCTTCTGTTTCAAAATGTTGCCACACTCTTGAGTTACAACTTGATTATTCTTCTTTTCTGCACTTTATCTACAATTTTTCTTCTTCTCTATGCTCAATCAAGTGTTCTTCTTTCAGGAGGTATTCCTCTGGTCAGTTCTCTTTGAACCATCCTTATATTTCACTCAAAAAAATAATAACTATGGATGCACAAATTTTTTACTTTCTGAAAAATGCAGATTTGAAAATTAACAAAAATAACATGGGCAAACACCAAAGCAGCCTAACAAGAACTGGCAAATAATAAATGACATCACACAATTCCATGCACTGGCCTGCAAACTTCAAAATCGAATTGCGGGATACCACTGTGTAATGTTGAATAGAGCAGAATTTTCTTTCTTTCTATATTATAATTAATTTTAATATGTTTAATATCAATTTAAAATAAATTTTATATCAATCATAATTGCTATATATACAGGGTGATTCATAAAAGATGGGCAAAATTTTAAAAGGTGATAGTACACATCCAAACAAACAATTTTTATCAAAGAATGCATGGTCGAAAACAAAACGCAAAGATGCTGGCACATTTAGAAACTTGTTTCATGCAAATTTGCAATTGTCAATCGCGGAAGTAACGCATTGGAAGATGTTGTCCTTCTCTAAAAGGAAAAAGCTGATATGCATTTTGTTTATGGAGCTGCAAATGGAAATAGCTTAGAGGCTCAACGGTTATACGGAGAGTGATTTCCCAACAGGCGATTGCCCAACCATAAAACATTTGAGCGCTTGCACCGACAGTTGTGTGAGACAGGATCCTTTCTTTCATCCCGGTCGGATGCAGGTCGTGCAAGAACGGGTGGAATGGTGGAAGAAGCCATTTTGGATATGGTGGCTGATCAGCCAAGTACAAGTACACGAGCAGTGGCTAGACAATTAC